>JAMYHI010000454.1:0-14021 GCA_025531525.1 Pichia sp. P7020A | reverse complement strand
TATTTCTTCCAGTACATTCCATTTATAATTCATGAAGATCATCTTTATTATTCCTATTTATTATATAGTTTAACGAACCTCTATATTCCAATTGTATATCGTCACCGATGTTGGGACCAGCTAACAACTCGCAAAAATAATGGGTGAGCTCCGCAAGCAACTTTCAAGTTCCTGAATACTTTCTCACACCCACAAAATCGTCACCATATATTGTATTAGAAACTATAAGACACAGGGTACATAGGTAAAATCATAAATTAGAGAGTTAAATTATTAGTTAATTGAGTCAATGCACATGCAAGTGCTAGAAATTTAGAAGTAGAAGAAATAAACCAAGTCATTAGGACTAACCTTTGCCAGATCGTATCCAACTTCCACATGTTCCTCTTCTTCATCAATGTGATTCAATAAATATCCACCAAAACCAAATGCACCTTGATCACAATGTCCACAGACTAGGTATCTGACGACTGCGAAATTGTGCACGTCACCCTCTTCACTCTCCAACTTCATTATTTCCGCATTACGCAAGTCAGATGGGGGTTTGGAGACGCCGACATTATCAAATTCCCAAACATCCTTAGCTCTGTAAAATGTATTCTTACCAGCTTTATAAGCTTTTGAATTACGATGCACGGCTGGTTCGGATGTTTTGCATTTGGCAAATTTGAAAACTTTCGATGGGTTTCTCCTAGTTGCATTGGCATCCTTGTCGTTGAAAATCTGAGTGTAGATTTTATTAGTCTCCGTCGGAATGCGGATAATCTTGGTGTTATCATCAAATGGACAGTAATAAGATATTTTTGACATCTTTTTGGAATAGCCTTCAAATGCAGTAGTTGTTATTGCTGTTTATATGGTTTCTGTGTTGTACCGTAGTGGCGCTATTTTGAGCTTGCAATTGTGAGATCCTGATGGCGGGGGGAAGTGGGGAAGGGGTGTCTTTTATGTACAGTGTACAGTATATAGATGTGGAACTTTTAAAGACGTGACACTCCGCTGACAGATACGATAGATAGATAAGTCGCCACATCTTCTATACCCACGCGTTAATTAGTACCCAATGGTTTGATAACTATGGGGTGGCCCCGCAAAGCTGTCCTCTTTGTAGGCCAGGCCAGGCGCGGACGTCGGATACGAGGGAGGAGGAGGGAGAACAAAGAACGGAAAATGGAAAACGGGAAAGGGTCCGCACATGGTGGGGAAGGAAGACTCATAACAAGTCAGTTCGACTGAGAATGAGAACGATACGCTTTCATGAGTGAGGAGTCGGCGGGATCTACGTAATTGGTGGTATTATCCTATAATACACGTATAGGAAAGTCTATTAGTATCCGGTGCAATGTCTATAAAGCGGGCACGGGGAAAGGAGAGGAGGAGTCTGGAGGGGAGAGGAGAGGAGAGGAGAGAAGAGAAGAAAAGAGAATGACGTCGCCTGATGATGAAGTGAATTGCACGGCTGATAACGTGATTAATCAGCTGAGGCAGTCAGCATTGGATCTACGCTTCCAGCTGAGTTTCTTAGCAAAGTTGCTCCATGATTTCGGTTCTTTAGTTGTTCGGGACGTGGAAGTTGAGCCCGTTGCGGGTATCACCTTTGCGGATGTTGTTGTAGATGTTGTTGTAGATGTGAGATCTACAGTAGCTGCTGAATGAGGTGCATGCAGTGATGTCATCGTCAGACAATCGAGCTTGTCAGATACTGTAGCTCCAGTGGAGAAGGAACTGCTGGACGAATCCATAGATACGTTGTGTACACCATTGCCCCTCCTGTTATCCATAATTATATTCAGATCGGCCCTATGCAGAGTCTTTGGGCTCTCAGATAGGTTCATTGAGCCAACCTGGCTTTCCACTTGTTCCATGGTTTTTGAAGATATGGAATGAGATTTCATTGTTTCAGTTTGGATTTCAACCTCGTCATCATCGTAAGATCCGTGGTTACCATCGACATCAAACTCATAGTCATCATCGTGATAGCGGTTATCGTTAGATTCAGCTACAGCTACAACTTCGTGATAATGACGACGTTCTTGCATTTCTGTGTTTTGACTCTTGTTCAGATTATCGAGAACACCGTGGTTCAGCTTATTGATGGTATCCAATGTACTCTTATCACAAATTGAGCTGAAGACCGACGTTGAATCTGGAGATTGCGTATTCGTAGCAGTGGAAGAGAAAGATGTTGATCTTGAGTTTGCCGCCTTTGTTGCTGTGAGGAACTCATAGTAAGAGGCCAAAAGATAGTTTAAGATGATTTTTTCAATTTTTTGAAGTTTAGCCAGACTTGGCAATTGTTTTTTAGAAAGTTCTGAGACTAGAGATGCCGGAAGGTTTATAGTTTCATTCTCTATGTATTGATTGTAGATGCAGAACCATTCAGATGTGGAGTTATAACGTTTGAAAACTTGGTAATTATCTATTATGGAGCTCAATTCTGAGAAGAATTCATAGTTTTCGATACAATGCTTGTCCACGAGAAACTTCAGAAAGTTAATCTTGGAGAAGCAACAATCAGGATTCACGCGGTCGTTCAACACTTCTCTGAGCTTGGGCACCGGTGAAGTGGTGCTGACATGCTGAGGTGGTTGTACAGGGATAGGCTGTACAATTGAACCTGCAGGGTTATCTCGTATGGAAGCTGGGATAGATCTTTGTGTCATTTGTGTGGTCATCAGGTGGCCTGCTTTGTTGAAAGGAGTGATATAGTGTCTAGTGTATAGTATCTAGTGCCTAGTATGTTGTGTGATGCGTCGTGCACTGCACTGTAGTGTACTAGTGGGTGTATTGGGAGTGTCTATGAGGATTGATGGACGCAGAATTTGCAGTGACTGTGTGAGATGTGTGAGTTTTTTTCGTGGCGCAGATAACGGGAAACGGGGCCGTTTTAACTATTAACGTGAAACGGGCGATGGGGGAAATTTTAATTATACTGATGCTGCGAGAACGTGGTTGAAGAAGCGCAGAGCAGTGTTAGTTTTTATGGTCGATGGGGAGCATGGGCATGAAGAGTCAGTCTTACATCTTTATAACAATCGGCCGCTGTGATGGTGTGGCGTCAAACAACTAGGGAGGCATGCGGGGTGCTTAAATACGTTAGTCGTTACAGGCGTTTATAGGGACCGCTATGACACTGCGCAGTCATTAAAACGTCCATGGGCCATGCGCCGGTGACCGAGAAAAGCCGCTCTGCGCCCAGCACCGGAGAGCGGCGCGATGCAGCCCAACGTTTTCTGTGCTAATTTTTTACAAAATAGGGCACCGGAGTTAGCTAGCTCATAGTCTTATCGTTGCACGCATGCATGTGGGCGCTGTCTATAACTACGGCAGGTTAAAGCTAGTGCCGGTACACTGGAAGTAAATCCGGACCGTATATAGCTAGATGCACACAAATTGTGTACACACATAAATCCTTAAACTGCAGATGGAAACTTACCTGCCAGCCATAATCTAGGTTACGCTCGACGTAGCAGTTGCCCGCGTACGACTCTAGCTAGGGTGTTTATATCTGATATCCAAAAATCGACAGTTTGTTGGCTCATATCGGATTCAACCTTAATATTGTAGATTAACAGCCCATGATTATAGGTATATTACTCTATCTACAGCTCTATATGCTATATACATACGATCGTCGGTAATCTAGATCTTTGGCTTGGACATTTTTTTCTGAATCGCCGCTGACAATAAAAAATTGTTGAATATCAGCGCACATGGCGACACCCCATGTCCCGAGAGCGTGCCGATTTCGACTTAAATAAAATTATTTAATATCACATGTGTGCACAATAAAAGGGTCTGTTATCAGTTTATGTACAGCTATAATTTTAAGGCATGGTGGCGGACCGGAGCTTGAATCTTACTACCGGGGATGGATAATACAAGCGCCGGTCCCACATGCATAATTATTGATTCCTGGCCTGTTAGAGTTGTTGCGCATATTATGCCAGTTGCTAGCAACGCACATGTGCATGTGTGTGCATCTAAATTCGGCAATTGCATTTGTAGCAGCAATTGGCGACCGGCACTCAATATTGCCTAATCTGGCAGTTTTCACATAGTAACTCGGTTATATTTCAAACACCGCGGGGTTATGAATTACTTTAATGGTGCGCGTTCGCAAATTCAGACTGTTTAATGGCTGGATTCCACATGGCCGACCATAAATCGATCGACGATAGCGTCAACTTCGATCGTAGCTCGTGCATCTGGCCGCTTTAATACAACTTGTTTTATCAGATCATGTGCATAGTGAAGTTGAAGATTTGTTAGCATATCAAGACAATAATCTGAGTTGTAATATTGAAGTCCGGCAGGGTCTAGCTAGAATACTAAAGAAAAAAACGAGAAATTCATTGGTATTCTATAATTCAATTGCGGCGGCATGCACAAACTTGTGAATTGTTCTGACACATGTGTGTGTGCACATCTTCTGGTCACCGAACAATTGCCAGATTAAGGTCTTCACTTCATGCCATTCACCGGGTCCTGCATATATAGATAATAATATTAAGATGACGGCCCAATAATTACTAAGATATTGCTCATGAATCAGTATTAATATATCAGGTCACTGCGTTGTTTCATGTATATACAACACCGGATCATCAAGCTCAACTTTATATCCATAATAATACGGGATGAAATACATGAGCCACTTTGAATTGTCTCGCTAGTGGATTCAAGCTATGTGTGGAATATTATACTGCTTGTGACAGCATGTACGCATGTGCACATCAACCACCTATGAACTGCCATAACAACAATACCTGTATTTGCTATATCGACAGATTAACAAACCGTTTAATTATAGATCGGAAGCAAACATCGTCTCGATGAGCACTTATATCAGCTGCAAATTAAGGTTTGCATATTTATATGCCAATCACCGGCAGCGACGGAGCAACGGCCAGCAATGAAACGTTATCTTTAATTTGTTTAACATTGCCTATGAGGTGCGGGAAATGAATTCACATGCAAGCTATTGCAAAACACATATAGAGGGCTGTCCAGTTAAATGTTAAAAACCGAGCTTTTTCTGCCACATGTATATGGCCGCTCAGCTTGGTTTATACTCCGGCGAACGTACCGGCGAGTGTAAAAAGAACCTCAGCGAAAAGCGGAGATTAAACGCGCGATTCCAGATTTTTGCTAACTTGATAATTCATTGGTTTTGGAGAAGCGGCAAAAAAGCATGTTACTTTACGCAATCGCTAATATTGCTTGATTGGGAACAATTTCTATGCCAAGAACCGACTTGTTATCGTAACCGGTGATAGACTGATCATCTTCTCCTCCTTCACTGGAGATAAGATAAGGATATAGTGGTATTCAGATAATTTGTAGAAGATAAATAAGGCTGCTCATATTGACACCAGTATCATTGCGATACGTAGTCAAAAATATTGACATAGCCTCTGACAATTTATACAACTATTTGGTTTTAGAAAGAATTGCTGGATTGTTACTATCGGTTTGAGAGAGAATCCAAGCCCCATATCTTCCTTTCAAACCCAAAGCATCCACAAAAATTCGATACATAATTGTTGACAGGGACTCATTAGAGTGAGCAGCCTTTGACTTTAGAGAATGCCATCTCAGAGCCATACTTACAGCGTATTTGACCAGCTGCTGGTATTTTCTTACTGCCCTTTTTCTTATTCGCAGATAGAAGTTAGATTTCATCAAAGGAGGCAGCTCAACACCTGATCTAAGCTCCCTTCTCCTGGGTCCCTAGTGTCTCTAGGTTTATGTGGCGACGCGCCGCCCTGATTCATGTTGCCGGTTCAACTGCCACTGACTGGTTCTATAATCTATTATCTATAAGTGTTGTGTAGGAAGCAGATAAGAAACTACTCTTCTACGAAGCTGATATAGAAAGGTCAAGGAACTTCTTTGCACAATTCTTGACCCTCCTTGAAGAGCATTCTAAAAGAGAGATGTCACACATCTTTCGGAAGCACATAAACGAGCAATACCTGAAGAAAGAACCGATCGACTATGAAAAACTCTTCGAAGCGTTCAGTGAAGCAGACAGCAAGATTCCAATCATAAAACCATTGAGGACATTACAATTGCTAATGTGTTTGGCCACAACAGCACTATTCAGTCCTATCCAAGGATCAAAGTTGGCAAAACAACGAAAGTCGGGGTCAGAGGCGCAAACGAAGCCGACGAACGGCTCATTGCAAGACTTAAAACTGAACACTTCTTACCAAGAGGTCCACAGTACAAATTCCTTTCATTACCGGCGGGAGCGCCCATAAATTATAACCCAGCTCATACATGTACTGCTCTCATTGTGGGTTAGAACACGCATCAGGTAAGCACGAGGGAAATTTGTACTGTGGGCCTCTTGGTTCAGCTTTAAATCTTGCAATCAGTCTTTCTTTTGCTTCGTTTGCGCTTCAGATCCCAAGTTTTGTCGTTTTTGTGACTTGGATTCTCGGGTAAGTGCTGTTGTGATCAACCACGTTAGTAATTGTTATGTCCTCAATGGGTTGTTTGTTCTTGTGTAGCTTTCAAAGAACTCCTTTGTCAAGGTGACCATTCTTCCAAGTTCATTTTGACTGTTGGTTTCTTCTCCCTTTCCGTTCTGTTGATGGCGTCAACAAAAATTCTCTCCAAACATCATATATGTACGTGTTTACAGTTCCAGTTCTTTTTCTAGTTCTTTGGCCGTCATAGGTCATAGGTCATAGGCGTTGTATTCGCTATTTAAGAATGTCCTAGCTCTGGTTTGATTTCGGCATTTAACCTGTTATGTGTTACCAGCTTCAAGGGTGCAGAGACGGTTATGATTTGTATGCTATAATATATGACATCTATAGAGTCGTCATAATATAGGGGAGCTGTGATGATCCCTCCAGGCAAGTCCATTGTAGTATGGGACGTTCCCCGGCCTGTGGGTGCTACCATGCCGCGAGGTTAGCGCTGACCGTGTAGTCATGCTACTGGTGCACGGGTTAACATATGGGCTCCGGAGCTAACCGGAGGTAACTGGATAGGTATAAGCGGAATAAGGCATTATCCATAAATTGACTGGCATTAAACAGAAATCATGAATTTCGCTCGGAGCCTGAACCCGAAAAGGAAATTCTTCTGCATATCACTCCTTAATTAGGAAAATGTTCGCCCAACGGCAATACGTGCTGCTCCAGACTTTTCAGCTGGAAACGGCTGCGAAATACCGGTGTTATATCACTCACACATGGTATCACGCGAGCTTAATGCTCTATCTGCTATTTAGAGTAAAATTAGAACTGAGAATTTCTTTGACAATTTCGACTTTAGGCGAAGAGTAAATTACCACCAAGAGAGCTTGTGGTTCGCATTACGTATCGTATATACGTACAACTCCTTAGGAATTGTTGGCTGTTGCTCTATATAGCTTACATACGCGCTGCCGTGAAGAGGGCAAATCATGCGGCCTGAAATTGTGCGCTGGCCACACATGGCTTGCACGTGATATAAGTTTGTTTCTACTAAACGATTTGAGTACTGCCACATCGTTACATGATATAACACATTTGAATCCATGTATGCTGGTGTAAGTTTGCGATAAGATTACGTTAAGTATCGACACTCTAGACGATCGCTGGTCTATACATGCCAATACCAGTAGGTCAGACCCAGACCCAGACCTAGACTTCAGCCTGATCATCTCCAATTAAGCTTGTGCAAGCAACTGAAACCACTTTGAACATTTGTAGCCCACCTCGACAGCGCGATATCAAGTCGGTGGCTACCAGCTAGATCCGTGCTGCTGCCGCACGCCAGTTGCTATGGGTCTACGTCACGTAACACCTTGACCATAGTGGGCCATTAAATTGCTCGCGAGCGGCCGATTGGCGGAACTGAGATCGCCATTTTAGGGATGCCGAGCCGACCGTTGGCGCTTAAGTTCCTCTGCTCGCCTTAAAAAACGTCGCGTATAAGGGATCCGGGGAAAATCGGGAACCCGGTCATGGCTTATTAAAGCAAAATATTGATGCGGCTCAGTACTCAGTCAGTACTCAGTACTATGTCGGACTCTCGGTATTCGCGGTGGGCGAGATAAATTCCAATTTTTGACACTTTTTCGTATACAATTGGTGCCGTAGGGTTGGATCCCTTATAAACCGGGGTCATCCCAACAAGTGTGACCTGGAACTTTGTAAGCTGTAGGCACGTACAACGAGCCATGTACTCTCACTGAACTCTCTTGGGTTAGCATCGTTTGGCTTCAATCAATCATTGCTACTATGACTTTGTCATCGATTCCATGCTATCGCTATCCCTCAATATCAACACGAGTGTCAGATGCGGAAGTTTCCGTCACGGAGACTAGCGTTTTTTCAATGCCTTTCCAGCTGAACACGTCTATTAAGAACATCAATAGTACGCTTCCTAACACTTTCTCTATACTAGGTCAGAATGAACCTCACTCAGTTTCAACCTCTGCATCTGCGTCTATTTCTTTGTTATCAAGAGATTTCAGTACTAGTACTTCTATCACTAATCCAACCAACGCCACGTCTCCAGCTTTGAAGTCGGCACTCAACTGCAAAAGGGCCACGCTCTACAAGGGAAGAAAACAGAATTCTTGTGCCATGCTACCTACGCTTGCTTTATCGACATCTCTACCTCTCCTCTCTCTAACGTATAAGGATGGAGATGAAGATGTAGATCCAGAATTGAGCTATTCGGAGTCTTTCAACGCTTCCTCTTGTTCCTCCATTCCATCATTGTCCACATCTGACGGATTGAGCTTATACTCGAGCCAAAATTCAAGTAGTACACTGACACTATCTGAGATTTTAGATGAAACCCACCCACTTGCTGAGATTGAAACTCTGCATCAGGAAGAAGGAGAAGAAAAAGAAGAAGAGCCAATAAAACAAAAAGCGGATATCTCACGAGAAAATAATCCTTCAAGTGAATCGCGTATTACGTCGTTCCTGAGAGATGTTAAGAACCTCTCAATAGTCAAGTGTGCCAAATCTTTCTATGAAAGTAACAATCTGCTGGTGACTAACGCTGCCACCAGTGTTGATCTGAGCATCAAGGACATTGTTCTCTTGGATGCGTTACCACTTGAAACTTTCCAAACGACTTATGAACCAATCGAGAGACAACCGAACATGGACTCAAATGTCTCTTTGCTCAATTTGAGAAAGTCCAGGGAATGTAGGATTAATCCAAATTTCCTTAAATTTTATGCAATTGATTCTACTATCAAATACAAATACAAAGATCAACTTTTAAACGATGAGACTATAGATTTCTATCAGCATCAATTCATGAAATCGAATTGCAAAACCATCGACGAATTCCTTACCCAGGTAAAGATAAGCATAGATGAAGCCTTCTCAATGCCAAATCCAGGTAACAATACCCCGCAAGTGCAACACTTGCATAAACTTATCAAGTATTCCATTTCAACACGCGACAAGATGTGGAATAAAGTGGTTTTACAACCACGCACAGACACCTTTTCTAATCACAAGCTCACCACCAGTACATCTTCGGTGTATGTCAAGACTACCGATACTAACGACGGATCATTGGTGAGAGCTACTAACAAGATCATGCCATGGTTTAACCTGGATGATTGCGCTGCAATGAATAAGAAATGTCTCTATCCAAGGGGCATTTTGCAAAATAACGTTCAATACACAGCGAAGAACTGGGCAAACAGGCGCTGGACGCCTGTCACTGCTTAGTAGATACACTATATATTAGGACACTTTATAGACATGAAACGATTTAATGATAGAGACGTAATCTACACGTAAAGGGGAGGTTTTCATTTGAGACCATCTTGCTTAACTATTTCAGCTTCGATCTTTGCCTTCTCTGGTTCCAAATACACCCAAGAGCTCCCAACGGGCTTCATAGTTTTGTCATCAAACTCTACAAGGATTGGCATTCCATTTGGAATATTTAAGTGCTCAACCTCGGACTCGCTGAGATTGTACAATATCGTCAATAGTGCTCTCACAACGGAGCCATGTGTGACACATAGAACATTCTTCGATTCTTTTAAGTTATCTAGAATCTCATGTTGCCAGAATGGTGTAAGTCTATCGATGACATCTGCCAAACTCTCACCCTTTGGAGTTAATTCGGGGTGATGCCTTAAATCACCATCAAACTCCGCAATTTTCAAAGTATCCTTGTAATATTCACTCTGCACGTCACATGCAGGAGGACATCCATGATATGCACGTCTCCAAAACATAAATTTCTCTTGTCCATATTTCTGTAAGACTTCATTTTTTTTAAGACCTTGTAATGATCCATAATGTCTCTCATTTAGACGCCAAGTTTTCACAACATCGACATCCAATCTGTCTATTTGTTCCAGAATAATTTCTGCAGTGAGTACTGCTCTTTTCAAACGGGAAGTGACCAATAGATGGATTGGAATGTGACTTGTCAATTCGTCATTTTGTAATAATTGTGCCGTATTCACTGCTTGTTCTCTACCTTTATCAGTGAGTGGTGCGTTGATCCAGCCGCAAAAGCGGGATTCCTGGTTGAATTGAGACTCTCCGTGACGCAGTAAAATTAGATATGGCATGTTGAAGTTGTGTACTATGATGTGTGGTTTGTTTTGGGTGGTCTAGTTCTTAGGGAAGGAGTGAAATCTTAGGAAAAACAGTTAACAATAGGCCAGGGTTGGTCTGCTCCGGGTGAAATCTCGGAATCATGTGCTTGTTGAGTATGGCTGCCCAGTGCCCAGTGCCCAGCCTCCAAAGATTTCCGATTTCTGATTTCTGATTTTCGCATTTCTGGGAAATTTCCGCCCGCTCGTGGTTTTCTCAAATTTCTCATTTCTCAATTTTTTTTCGGGTTTCGGGTTTCGGAGCGATATCAGCGATGACGATTTGCGGTTTGCAAGTGGAGAGAAGAGACAAGAGACAAGAGACAGAGCAGCTCTCAGCTTAGCGGTAGGGTGGCGTATCTCTTCTGGTGGAGATAGGTCACTTCAGAGTAGACCAGACCACAACAGCACACAGCACAGCACAACACAAACACAAACACAACCAGATACAATGTTCCCATCCACAGCACTCCGCACACTTGCACGCCCGCAGGGGCTCAGAAAGGGCAGCGCTCGCACACTCGGAGCCACAGTTACCTTATCTACTAGATCTGCAACGACAATCTCGTCCCCGAACGACACGAAACTCACAAACCTCCTCGCTAGACTCGATAAGTTCGACAACGAATCCAAGATATTCGATAAACTTGACGAGTTATATTTGTTAAGTCAGAGGAAGGGGTTCTTTAATCTCAACTCCAACAACTTGGAGTTCCTATCCAACAATAACCAAACACGCGATAAGATGAACAACCTTTACAATTTTAATAACCTCAATACCCTCGTCTCCAACCAGTACAGCAACTTGCTAATGCTCCCTATGGCTCCTTCTGCAATGACAGGAGGATTACCTGGAATCAACTCCGCAAATTTACTCCCTTCCCCAAGGACAGGCTCCAATTCCAGCCCCGAATCCCACTCCGGGGCCGGATCCGGATCAAGTTCAACATCAATAAAACCATCGAAAAGAGGTTCCACCTCTACCATCAACGTTACCATCAAGACAAATAACAACGCCTTTGCAAATGGTACTCCTAATTTCTTCAGCTCATCCTCATCGATCGCCAAGGCAATTCCAGGATTTAATGCTTTCTCATCAGTTTCCTCCTCAAACACCAACGCACCAGTCGACAAGTACTTGAATCTTTTACAAGGACTTGCAAGAAATGATGTGGAATTGAAAAACAGAATTGAACAAGTGTTAGAGGCGTTCAACAATGAGGATGACTTTTTCTTCAACTATGTTCTCGAATTCTGGATAAGCGGAAAGTCATTTAACAAGAGTAAGGCAAAGAAACTGGAAGAGGAAAGAGGGGAAGGCCAACTTCCTTCCAACTTGACCATGTAAAAGTCTTACATCATCTCCAGTACCATTGTCATCTTTTCTTATCTTACTTATCGACTATTAACGCAAATTCCACACTGACGCATTCCCAAACTAAACTAAACTAAACAATAAATCATACCACGCAAAGAGACGCCCGCATCTACAAGGTATCAATTGGCATATTGGTACACTTTTTCTTATAATTATTGCACTGCGATGCAAATCTCATTTTTTTCTAATCCACGCATTGTCTCATGTCCCAGATTCGTATATTGCATGGTCTCAACGCAGGAAGTTTTGGAAGTTGACAGACCGTCTTTATCATTACATTGTCCGAATCTATTTATCTATAGAAATGTAAAATCTGTATACAGCAACATTATTCTTAACCAAAATTCTTTACTCTCAATTCCCCCGATTTCACATATATATTTACACGATCGTTCACTTCTCAGGAGGAGTAAGCGTATCTGGCATGTCATTCTTTTCGAGCCCATCATCATCATCAGCAACAATATCTTCATCGGCCTCGGCCGATTCAATCTTGCTGAAATCCTGATCCCAAACCTTCTTCACACCAATATCGTCTAAATGTTTCCACCATTCAACTTCCGCTGGATCGATATCCGGCTCGACCCAAATGAATCCTTCACCAGAAGAGTACCAATATTGTCTCAGCATAACTTCTTGTTCCGGTTCATTGACGTCAAACCCCATCGATTGAACTCTTTTCACAACATCCCTCGTGGCAAACCCATCAATACCATTGATCTCCGCATCAGCTTCAACAATTTTAGAGCACATCTTCATCTGATCTACCTTCATATACCAGTCATAAGGCATGGTACTATGTTTAAATATCAAGTTACCGTTCTCTAAACCTTTAGAACTAAATGCCAATGCCCCTAAAAATCCACAATTCACAAAATATGTAACAATACATGCATAGATACCGTAAATTCCAAAAGTAGTACCACCGGCACCAGCATCTATAAGTTCTGGGAAAAACACAGAAATAAATCCATGCAAACAAGCTATGAGTCCAACAATGGAACCTCCGAAATATCTGAGTATACTCATAAGTTTACCCTTTTTGAATTCAATGTAGTTTTTGTGACCATTTGTGAGTTCCACAAAATCTAATGCGTGTTGGAATTGAGCATCCCATATCATCTTTCTAAATGGTACCATGGCAACATCAGATGGGATATGTAAATTACTGCCCTGTCTATAAAATGAAGTAGTGATGGCCTTTAAAGTTGGGAATTGCGGTTGAAGTAAGAACAATTTTTTCAGAAGATCATCACTGAAGTTGACATTTTCGCTGGTTAAGACTTTCTTCATCAAATCATTTGTTCGAGTAATGAATTCATTCTCAGATGGTGCCAGTTTACTATAATCGTAAATTGAGCTTTGGAAATTCATTATCGCTTGACACACCTCGATAACTTTATCATCAACTACTTCACCTCCATGATAAATCTCCTTTTTCAAAAGGTCTTCTAATACACTGATTCTAGTTTCTGACAATTCATCCAACGTGTATTTGTTCTTGGAAGCGGCTGCATCGATTGAATCATCTATTGGTTTGCTAGATGTCGAAGATTGATATCTCTTTGTGAATATTACCGGTTTTGGGAAATTTAATGTTCTTCGTATATTAGCAAGAGATCCCTGGTTTCTTAGAACCAAGCTAAGCCCGAGCCTATTCACTCGTATGAACATAAAAGTTGAACTTGTATGCTGAATCCAACAACCAGCTTTAACAATGCAACCAATCTTCCCATATCTTAATTGTGGGGACCATTCTTTTTGGTAGGTGTAATTCATGTTAGCCAAAAGTGCAATCTTCACACTGGCCACTAACGGTGCACAGGTGTAACTGGCTTAAAAATTTCATGAATTCCTAAAATTTTTTTGGGTTTCTTTTTCCCGAGATCTTTACAGATAAACCATCTTAATTACAGTCTTCTCTCGTTATCTAGGTAACATTTATTTGGTCTTTGACAAACTAGTTCAGTAGTAACAGGGAATATACGATATGGTCGCTCCTACTGCTGCAAGAATTGCACCAACTGCGGCTGCAGAAGCACAAAATGTGATAAA
>JAMYHI010000453.1:0-14130 GCA_025531525.1 Pichia sp. P7020A | reverse complement strand
CATTGAACCGAACCCGAATCACGTCAATATGGACCAAACTCACGGCGAGAAAAGAAGCCTCGAAGTGGAAGAAGGTACTATCGACAACTCCAACGAAGAAAAGAAACAGAAGGTGGAAACCGGATCGGAAATTTCTGCTCCAGCTCCAACTCAGGCTCCAGTTACAGCTGCAACGCCAGCTCAAGCTCTGGCTCCTCTTGCACAGCCTTCGGAAACTTCCACCTCTGTTTCTATGTCTACATCTGCTCCAGTTACAGCACCTACTTCTGCAAGGGTGTCTCCTTCACCTGCTGAAAACTCTACAGCTGCACTGCCAACTGAATCTGAATTGAGAACATCCGGTGAGGAAGCGCCAAAACTTGATGCGCAAACTACAGCAGCAGCAATAGCACCATCTCCAGAATCAGTAGCACCAGTGCCAGCAGAACCTACCGAGCCAAAGAAAACCATTGATCTCAAACCAATGGAATTGGACGACGTGAAAGAGTTGAAGAAAATTGCCAATGGGGATCTCGATGCTGAAAAACCAGGTAGCGTCAGCGTTAGTGTGACTATCGGTAACGACAACGGCAATGGCAACGGTAATGGAAGCTTCAACGGTAATGTTACGGGAAATTTAAACTCCCCCAGTGATGTGGCCAGGAGCGCCGAAGTCGTTGAGGAGAGCAAGGTCAGAAAAGTTGACGAGGATGAAGATTATGATGATTAAGAAGATAGTTAAAGCGAAAACTGGAAAACTAAAAATAAATTGGGGAAACTCAAATAACTTGCAAACACGCTTTGTGTTTACATACTTTGTACCATATTGTCTCTTTTGTAACATGAATTGTAATACATATTGATTCTCACATTATCCGTTGACCAATTTGTTCTAAAAATGACGCCGTTGTCGTTGAGTCCTTCACTCAATAACGGTACTTAAAAATTCCGCAATTTTCTTGAGAATCTTAGCCTTGACCTCGTCCGGTACTGTTTCTATCCCCTTATCTTGCAAACTTGTTACAAGTTTCGTGAACTGTAAATTCTCGTCACTTGTATTCTCAATGGTGTGTACTGTATTCTGTAAAAATTGATCGTACCAGCCTGAATTTCGAAGTTCTGTCTCAAGAAGGTTGTAAATTTCTTTGTATTTCCCGGAGCTGACTAGCTCTTGCTGTATACGTTCATAGACGTCGGACATGTTCTGCGGTTAGATAGCCAATGAACGATGGTCACCTGTAAACTGGCACGGGTTGTAGACATTAACCTAAACCACAGATCAAAGTGTGTGATGATGCGTTTCATCGACTCGCGATACGCAATTCCCTTTTCGTATGCGTTGTATTCTCGGCCTTCGGGTTTCGGCAAGTTCGGTGAAGTACCGTCCCTCATTCTCAGTCACGAAAAGGTTTTGATATGACAGTCAATTCATGTTTCAGAGAGCACTACAATCGGCAAGAAAAATGTCCACGACCCCATCTCCCAACCAGGTGTACAAACAAGCAGCGAAATTGCTTCATCCAAGCACGACAGTCGCAAAGATTACCTCTCAAACCGCATTACGCAATGAAGACGCTAGATTCATTAACTTACAAAAGCTAGAATATATCAATCCTTTGGGTAATAAGGGCGTTTGGGAAATGGCTAAACGTACCACCAGACCTAAGGACTCCAAAGTGGACGCTGTTATTATCGTACCTACATTACAATATCCGAATGGTGATAAAAAGTTGGTTTTCGTGAGACAGTTCAGACCACCAACAGGAGGAGTGTGTATAGAACTGCCTGCAGGTCTGGTAGACCCCAATGACACAATTGAAGGGTGCGCCGTAAGGGAATTAAAGGAAGAGACTGGTTACTCCGGTAAGATCAAAAAGACTTCACGTGTCGTTTGGAGCGATCCAGGACTGGCTGATGCAAACTGCTGTTTAGTTTGGATTGACGTTGACATGAGTTTACCCGAAAATGCAGACCCACAACCACATTGGATGGATAATGAAGTCATCGAAGTCATTAGTGTGCACGTGAAGGACGTTGAAAAATCGATCGAATCATGGGCAGATGAAGGATTTCTCATCGATGCTAAAGTACAGACTTTGGCCATTGGCATGTCATTGATGGCATAGATGTCAGAAACTTCTTATATCCTCTTCTCCAATATATAATAGTCTGGTTCTATCACTTTCCCACTACGGAGCTGCTTCTCGACGGGACTATCCGCATGGAGTACGTAACCGAGTCTCTCATAGAGCCTTTTGGCCCCAGCATTAGCGCTAAAGACGGTCAATCCTACCCCGGAAAGCTGTAAGAGGGGATCCTTTTTGTCGCTGTACTCGTCGGGATAATTTCGGTACCATAGCTTCTTCAGCTTACCAAAACTGTTCAAGGCTGTAACAATGTTATCCAGTTCCTTCATGAGCGTTGTTCCAAGATTGAAACCTTGGATCGATTTGGCAAGTTGGATTTCATACAGATACAAAACACACATATCAGCTTCATTAACAATTTTGCACGATATAAAACTGATTAGCTTTGGTTTGCTCTGTTCGAAACTTTGGTACAACATGATATACACCAGCCCTGGTTCTTGCATCTCGGTCTTCTTGGCAGTTTTCCATTTAGCTCCGTTGATAACACTGTAAAGCGCTCCTAAATTGTCATCTAATAATTGCAAGCATTGTAAGAGCTTGGTATCCGACATGTCTACAACCTCTGCGATTTCTATTGAAGTTCCCGCATTTTCATCCTTGTCTTTCTGAAAAAGTTTCGGACATTTGTGCTTCAACTGCTCGACATCTGGAAATACCTTTTTAATTGTTTTCTTTAGGATTTTTGATTCTTCCAAGGCAATCTCTATCTCAGAACTCATGTCCCCAACGTGTTTAATCTTCTACATGTTGACTCGTACACGAATAACTGTTGTGCGAAGACCAGTAGCAGTGCTGGATGCTGGAGCCGATCTATGAAAAATCATGACCAAAAGATTGTCGCTTCTCTTTCCTAATTGGGACAACAGATTCAACGCATTATCTACTTCCAACCATCTGCTGCTCTCTTATCGAATGTCTTGAGCATATCAGTCAGTGGACTTCGCCTGGTTCTTCTACACAATTGGCTGTCCTAATGCTTCAATTAGAAGACACAAAATGCTTGTTCTTAAAGAGGAGGTTATCACAAACCTGTTTGCAGGCCTCGACAGAGAAGGTGTCGTCAAGTACCAAGACACTCTACTCGCAGCTTTGGCTGAATATGAGCAAGATCCAAGCATAATCCCGCCAAGGATTGTCACGACAACCCAATTCTGCACGCATCTTTTTATGGCTTCTACTGGTTCAAGAGTTGGAATGAAAGCCATCACTGGTTCCAAGGAGGGTTTCAAGGGAATCACCACCATTTTGGATAAGGAAACAGGTTATCCTATTGGTATTATTAACGGTGCTACATTGACTGCATTTAGAACTGCTCTATGCAATACCTTACCATTAGTGAAATTTTATCCACTCGACAGAGAGTATGGCACGGAAGAAAAACTTGTTGTTTTTGGGGTAGGAGATCAAGCTATTTGGCACATCAGACTCACTTTGATTTTATATCCAGGTCGTTTTTCACAGGTGGTAATCGTTAATAGAACAGTATCTAAAGCTGAGAATCTATGTGCCAGGTTTACAGAAGAATATCCCGACGTCAGATTCCAGGCAGCATCTCTCCCCACCGGTGATTCCGAAGATCTAATGCTGAAAGTATTTAAGAATGCTAGTGTTATATTCACGTGCATTCCAACGTCAGTGCCAACTGTGACTACACAGCTTATTGATCAATGTCAAGGGCGCTGCTTCATAGGAGCCATTGGCTCATACAAACCCCACATGACTGAAATCGAGGGCCAAGTGCTGCAGAAGCACGTTATCTCCGAAGGTAATAAGATTATTGTTGATTCCATCGAGCATTGCATGCATGAAGCAGGCGAGCTCATTATTAACAGGATTGAACAGGATAACTTAATGAATATTTCCTCCCTCTACACTTCAAACTCGGAATGGTTTGGTAAGTCACGCATTGCTGTGAGTAAATTAGTAGGGTTGTGTATTATGGATGTTTGGGTGGGAAGTCATTGTCTCAATGCAGCTCGGGAAGCCGGCATCGGACTCGATATTGAGAACTTCTAGCACCATTCACAGCAGAAGCACCGAATTCAACTGCAATTAACCAATAGTATTCTGAGTTGGCACGTATATACCGTGTAACACAGTAGCAAATAGCAAGTAGCAAATGAGACGCGCTCGATAAATCTCGATCCAAGATCCAAGATCGAATTGACGCAATCTCCATTTTTTCCACCCTCGACATTGGACTGTGCCAACTTGTTGAGCAGTGAAGTCCAACTTCCATGTTCAACACTACCCGCAAAATGCATTCTCTCTCAAGGAGTACCCTTACCAGAAACAAGACAGCCATGCTTAAACTATCTCAAGTGTCAACAAGAAGCGTCTCCTTCTTTGTGCCGGCAACGAGAGTCAGTGAATTCAACCGAAGGACATTACAATCCAACCCTACCGTTGAACTTCTCGAGGAAAACTACAATGATCTCGATCATTACTACAACAAAGTCTTCCCATCCGTTCAGCAACTAACTCCAAGCGCTGTGGATAAACTTCCTACTGCTAGATTTAAACTGAGGTCTGCGAAAGATTTGGGTATGACTTTATCTTCATTTGTGTCAGATTCTATCCAAATCAGTGTGCTTCCTACAGACGAGAGTTCATTCTCAATCAGCCCACTGCCCAAACCTGAAACTAACTCAAAAATTGTCAAGTTTGAAGAGACTGTCAAACACTACTTGAATACTTCAAACAGCGCTATGTTGTACAGGATATTGAAGCTAAATGTAAGTAGGATTCAATTTTTATGTGGATTTCTTACCCAATCGGAAGTGTCTGTTTTGATAACTCGTTTGATAAGGCATAGTGTTGCAACTCATAAGAATTTAAGGTTTGTTATCAAAAATAAAAATGTTCTTGGCGATGATTATTCCTCATATGTAAAGAAGATGAATGCAGTGGATAGATCCGTCTACAAATCCACACGAAGCATCCTCAATAATATGCAAACCAAGTTTCAGTTGACCCTCCATGATTACGATGAGATAATAATGTATCACTATGTTAGAAACAATGTGCAAACAGCGATCGAACTGATATCAAAGATTGAGGAAGAAAGCAAGAAAAATAGTAACGCTCAACTTCACCTAACAAATACCATGTGGAGAATAAAACTTGAAATCTTATCAAAGACTAATTACAGCTCATGGAAGATTTTTGGAGAACCATTATTGAGAAAGAAGGCAGTTCTCACTCTTGCACCCAAATATCAATATCCACATCACAGTAACAACTTCCAGATTTTATTCCGAAACTATGAGAATGACAAATTCAAATACAACTACCCTGATGACTTGTCAATTGTTAATATCATCATCAAGGGTCTCGGTAAACATTCGGACATATCATCCTTAGACAAGCTACTTGAATCATACTGGGGGATCAAAATTGATAGGGAAAGCGCTAAGGGCGTGCACCAATTAGCTCACTTCAACATCAAAAAGAACGTTCCATTACTTATATGGCCAAATGAGGAGACTTTGATCAGCATATTGTTAGCATATGCAAAAAATGGGCATTTTGCTTCCGCAATCGAGATCAACAATTTGCTTATAAATAAATATAATGACGACGCAATATTGAATCCAAAGAAACTAACCAAGTACTGGGAATTGGCCGTGAGATGTGTCGCCCTATTTGGTGATGCGGTTGAGAAAAATGCTTTGAGAGAAGTACAGGGGCATGAAGCTTTACAGAGTGTGGAAAATAAGCCAGCATTGAGCCTAGAGATTAAATACAGATTATTCGACAGGGTGTGGCAGATTGCGGAAAAGTATCTTGGAGGAGAAATCACCAGAGAGATGATCAACTTGAAGATAAAAAATGCTAGTAGTCATGAACTATTGAAGGGCTTACCTTACGTTTTCCAAAGAGTGGAAAACATTAAATACAATACGTCCAACATCAACCTTGTTGCCAACAAGAATACTCTGCACAATTATGTTCGTCAATGCTGTAAAGAGCTGGCTCATAGAGGTCGTTTCCTGGATGCAAACCAACTCATTGAAACCTTTATAACGTCGAGAGAGACTGTGGAAGAGCTCAAAACAAGTCTAGCTGAGATGCAAGAAGTATATGCCCGTGAAAGGGTGAAAAAGGATGAAGAAAAACGTAGGATTGTGGACGAGGACGACGATTTCGAGCTTTGGTAATGTCTCGAGATTAGCATACTTCTGGAAAATAGCTTTGCCTTCTCTGTATATAATTTTATATCCCAATAACAAAGCTTTAAGATATACATCAGGATCAGTGTTGAACACTAGAGTCTTCGAATTAGCGCCCATTCCCGAAGTATTATGATAGGATGCAAATTTTTGGTAACGAAACTTTGAAAATGATGACAGCCAGTATCAAGTCAATGCGACAAGCTCGTTGGAGTTCATATATTTACTCATGAATATCCATATCCATCTGAACCAGACAATCTGAGAATAATGCGCCCATGTCATGGTGGAGAGGTTCAAGAACAAGCTATTCAAATCACTGTAAACTGTAATGGAATTACTGAGAAACTGAGCAGGTAAATAGTCACGAAGCTCCTTTCCCAAAAAGTTAGTCTGATTGATCGAATCCTCCCATTTGAGGATCCATCTAAAAGCTAGCTCGACTATGGTAACCAAAACACTTGAGTATTTTGTAAAGATGTTCCATGTCTTCAAGGTATAACATCTGATGTGTTTCTTGCTGCTGTAAAGTTTAGCAGCATGGTAGAGTGATCTATGATTTGGGTGACCGGACACTCCGCCTTCGTCAAAAGTCAAGATGACTATGTTACGCGTCTTTACTGAATACCCATCCTTAATCTGTTTGACTTCTTTGTCTATTGAGCGGCTGAGGTCTGTCGCATCCCAAAACGTTTTGATATCATCAACATAGTTGAGTACCTTCCATGTGTCTATATTCAAAATCCTAGCTGCTTGACCAAGCTCTTGCTTCCTCACTTGACCCAAACCATCGTATCCGCCATCAGACATACAAACAAGATGAATTTTGTTATTGTAGTTACGCTTCTTCAACTCTGTGATAATAGGAGTGAAAAACATAGATTCGTCATCTGGGTGGGCAGTAAGAAGCAATATATGAGAGTTCGTTAGTTCATTGTCGACTATGCCTTTGCTATTTATCGAATTGTAAAGGGCGGTGTTCATATAGCCATCGACGTTTACCAGAGTAAGAGCGGAGGAGGCATCATTGCCGATGATATTTGGTATCACGGTAGAAAGAACAACCCAGATCGCAAAAAGAACAGTGAGCCAGTAAGATGCTCTTAAGAGACCCATCTTCTTGTAAATGTAATTGCTTCTTGCAAGTTGTATGTGTAGTTGCTTTCCGTGAAGAAGCACGTAACTAGGTTACTCAAAAGCAACCTGTGCCTAGGCTTTAGTTGTAGATTGCAGATTGCCGATCTTATACACCGCGGGGGAGACCAAAATTTCACCCTTCCAATTGGGCTCTTGTTTCGTCGACCGTCATCAATCTTCTAGAAGGTGGGGGGGACTCTTTCCAGAACCCGGCAAAGGATAGGTCTTATCTTGAGTAGTCAGCATACAACAGTGATGTCTATAGGGGCTAAATACAGGGTGCGTGGACAACTACTAAAACTCGCTCCGAGGAAAACTAGCAAGACTTCTATCAGAAAGTCATCATCAATTTCAGAAGTACTCTTCAACGAAGATGACAAAGCTCTAATGGAGAGGCAGAATATCATCATCAAGCACTTGACTGGGAGACCATTTGACAACCTGCAAGATTTTAAATTACCTTTATCGGTGGATTTAGGCGAAAGCATTGAAAAACTCAACCCAGAGGTAGCAACCTCACCGTTCGTTAGATTCGATGGAAATACCGCTCTTGAACTTATCCTCAGTGATGCGACTTTCAAAACAGATGTGAAAAGATATGATTATTTCAAAAGGCTAAAGTACGATAGTATCAATCAATTTGATGACAACATTGATCATTCTTTCAACTGGGATCAAAAATATAGAATGAATTTAAAACCAATAATACATTCGGTCTATCCTCATTTACTTGAAATTAACGCCGATATGAGACTTGCAATTTTAGCTGATATCACAAATACTGAATCTTTCAACTTTGAACACACAGTGAAATCCCTTACTGGAAAGTTCCCGAAAATAAGTTATGAAGTGATAACAGCCAATCTTATCAAGATCATTCCACACCTCACTAACTCGCAGAAAGAACCATTTGTGAGTCAAGCTAGAGATTTTTTCTCGAACAATATCATTCACTTTCATGATAACACTCTGAAAGATATCTGCTCCGTTTTAGTGGAACTCGGAGAGAAAGAACTGCTTGCAACCATCATCCATGCTTATAACGAATTTACACACTCAGACTTCTTTAATATTGTTACTCCTTCTTTTAGTGAGAAATATCTCAACCTACTTGTCAAAGCCGGAGATGTGACAAATGCAAGAGAAGTTCTCAATAGGCTTGAAAAGGATGGATTCCATCCAGGTATTCATACCATCACCGGCTACGTTGAAGCTTGTGAAAAGGCATCATTAGGGGTAGACGCACCAAAAGAGAAGCAGGAGATGTTGTTCAATGTGTTAACTAAAAATATTATGTCGATGATACTTCTTCCCGGCATGCTCAATGAGCGTATAGTGTCATCTATATTGCAATTCATGCGTGTTCATAATTTGGACATGTTTGTTAAATATCTACAGAAGAATCCGGATTACCATAACCTTCCAGAGATTACGACGGCTATCATAAACAGAATAAGAAAATCGTCCACATTTCTAAGAGAGAAGCGTACAAGCCAGGCCATCTTTCTGACGTGTATCATCAGTACCCTTGGATTTGAAAGATCACAATATCCAGAGATGTGCAAGAAGGCCATTATTGCACTCTATGCACATGCACGGGCTCCTTTGGCAGTGTACTCTTGGTCCAAACTCTTACAAGAGCCCCTATCAGCGGACGAAAAGAAGATTATCTTGAAACAGCTTGAAACTGAAATACTTGACCGGGACTCAATTCCTATAGACATTTCTGACAAATTATGAATGTCGTACTAAAGGCATTTCAGCTCTAACTTTATAGAAGATCACTCATAGAACCTGTAAATAAATTGATTCATGATCGATTCGACCGCTTCTCTACAAACCTTTGCTCGATATTTGTTAAGCAGGACTGGAAGTTGGCTATCCTAATGAAATCTGCGGCTTTTGCAAAAACAGCATCAGGTTTTGGAGATCCAAATCCAAAGGATTGTTCCGGCATTTTCACTGCTTGATTACCCCCACTGCTTAATATCAAAGCAATATTCTCTACCACGTCATTTTCAGGATCTGAGATGACGCTAGAAGCACCGAAAATACATGAATACAGGAAATTAGTCAAACTTTCCACTCCGAGTAAATTCACAAAATACCAACTGATACCGGTGACGTATGACACATCCAAATCTGGAGTCATAATGGAAGATTGAAACATTGGCTTAAAATTGGAAGTCAATGTAAACGGTAATTTCAATGCAATGTAGCCACGAAATAGGAAGGACATGTAGAACATGAGTATTGGTTGAGGTAGGAAATTTACAAGATTCCCCTTTAATCCACTCATGATCATTTCATTCATACCCGATTGCGTAAATGGGTTGGGTATTCCGGCATTTTCATCGTTTACTTTCTCTTTCTCATCCACAAGAGGCTTCTCTAGGACTTTGTTTAAGTTGGCTTTCTTGCTATACATATCAACGGTGAAATTTCTCTTTGCTTCCCATTCAGAGTTACACATACTTAGCCATGAGTTCTGTCCCGTAAAGGTACATTTTTGCAAATGCTGCTGCTCTCTGACCTTCTCCATTTTTGCTAGCTTTGGTTTTGGAGCGAGGAGTTTGTTGAGTTGTTGACGGAGGATATGTGTGAGAATCATGATAACTGTGATGGGTAGAAGGACATGAGTCTTTATCTTCGGATCTAAAGTAATCGAGTCCATTTCAGAGTAGTAAGAGTGGGTTTGGCTGTCTAATTTGAAGTATATCTGTCGGAGAGGGTGGTTAGTGGACAAATCTGAGTATGGAGTTGCAATAAGAAATAAGAAGTTCGTATTAGAAGTAGAAGTTGCATGGGCAAGAAAGACAGATCTCATTCTCGGTATCGCCAATTCGTTTTCCGGCGCACGTCTCACAGTCTTACGAAGTCTCTCACCATGATACTGTACCTGTCTTCATCCCTCCTGAAACCACTTTTTTTTCCTTTCTTTAACAAACATCAATGAAGATTCGTGTTGCAGCTGTTCAGTTGAACTCCATCCTTGGGAATGTCGAGGAAAATGCCAGCAAAGCGCTCAGACTACTAGAGCAAACCTTCAGTGGAACTAACTCCCACTTAAAGCCCGACCTCATTGTTCTTCCAGAACTTGCTCTCACAGGTTACAATTTCAAATCATCTCAACACATCTCTCCATACTTAGAGTATGTTGGAAAGGGACCATCTTACGAGTTTGCCAAGAATCTTTCAAGCAAGTGGAATTGTCATACATTACTAGGGTACCCTGAAAAATGCGATACACCAACATTATCACAAATCTTCAATTCGGCAATGTTAGTAAGTCCTACTGGGGACGTTGTGCATAACTACCGCAAAACGCATCTATTCGAAACCGATAAAACTTGGGGATGCAGTGAATCACCTGATGGGTTCCAAGCCTTCAATTTGGAGTTTAATGGTGAAGAAGTGCGCACTACCATTGGAATATGCATGGACTTAAATCCATACGAGTTTAAAGCGCCGTTTGACAAGTATGAGTTTGCGTCATTTGCCACAAGGGAGAAATGTCAATTGATTCTCGTTCCAACAGCATGGATGGATTCCAATTGGGATGAACATTGGACTACAGAGCAAGTGAAAGCATTCCATGAAGTATATGAGAGACGAGGACCTATAATAGAGCACAATAAAGAACACAATGTATACACTGACCAACGTATCTTGTACAATACACCAGAGACGAAACGTGCAGAAGATTATGATCTCGAAGACGTCGATGGAAGTACAGGCAGATATTGGGTGATCCGGATGAATACGTTTTACTCCATTGAACATAAGGGGCGTAATCAATGCGTTGTGGTTTGTAACAGAAGTGGAATGGAAGATAGATTGATGTATGCTGGCACTAGTACCATGTATACCTTTCATGGTGGACCTATGAGACAAGGTGAGGATGGAATTAGCATCGATTTCACCGTCGAGGGAAGTTTGGGACAAGGAACGGAGGGGGTCCTTGTAAGAGAATTAGAAGTGTAGTATGATTTAAAGGAGATTAAAAGTAAAAATACAGAGAGAGGATAGTATACAAATTAATAAGGTGTATGTAAGTTATTGGTGCATCATACTTGAGATGGTTCTGAAATCTCAGTGGAAGCAGCTTGTTCATGTTGGGTGTGTTCTGCAGTTATCTGATCTTGTGATTCTTCTTGAGTCTGACCTTCAGCTTGATCCTGTGGTGGCGCATGCAGCTCAGTTGCAGCAGGCATCACTTCAACAACCTCCTCCTCATCATCGACATCGTCGTCATCGTCGTAGTTGTCCTTGAACATTATTTTCATCTTCGCAAGAGATTCAGTAACTTCTGAAGAATTTCCCTGCTTTGATAGCAGTTCGGCGAATCTCTCAAACTCCGTTCTATGAAGCTCGATTTCTCTATATGCCTTTTCCAATTCCGATTTGAGTTTCTCATTGGAGTTGGCGAGTTCACTGATAGCTTGATCGGTGATGATTTTTTCAAGAGTCCATTTGTTGACCCTGTTAATACTCTTTTCTTTCAAATCAAGAATGTATTGGCAAGCTTTCCGGATGATGGCTGCTTTATTTGTTTCATCTGTAGAAATAAGTAGTTGAAGCTCACTTATAGCATTGTTGATAGATTCCCTTCTACGTCTCTCCACCTCCTTGTGGTTGAGTTTGCGGAGATATGTAAGTTTTTTCTTTGTAATGGTATCTTCTGATGGATCTTCGGTTTCTTCAATATTTTTTGTTTCATTCAAAATTGGCTTCACAGCAGCAATATCTTTCTTACCTGCAGCACTGATTTCACCATTAGCGTCAATAGAAATTCTTCCAGAGGATAATGATGAGGATTGTTTCTCAATCTTATCTGACTTCTTACCTTTACCATTGGCGGTAGAATCAGACTCTGTGGTCTTTTCAGCTGCTTGAGCAGTCGATTCTGTAGGAGTTGCAGTTCTCTCAAAAATGGGATCAATGTTGCTATCCTGTGGATCAACGTTAGCTTCGGAGTTTTTCGAGGATTTTCCTTCATCCTTGCTTGATGTATCATCCTTCACAACATCAACTTTAGTTCCAATAACAGCTTCCTTCTCTGTGTTTGCGGTACCATTGACTGCATTCTCTGGAGGCACACTCTGTTCAGAGGCTGATCTAGCCACATTTTCCACTACATTGGAGACGGCATCGGTGCTTGCAGACTTTGTAGATGTTGTTGCGGCTTGTGCATTGGTATTTGCATCGGTATTGGCATCGGCACTTGTATGTTGTTTCTTGTGGTTGGAGCCGTCATTGTGATCCTGCTCCGGATCCTGCTCGCTATGTCTCTTTTCGCCAACCATATTTGATGTGCCTGTTGATTTGCTTTGCTGTGTGGTGTTGTGCTGTGGTGTTTGTTATGGTGCCGTTTCTTCTTTCTCCTGGCACACACAACACACAACACACACTGATTTTGACGGCGGCACGTGCACCGACGGTGTTAAAAAGCGAGAACTGAAAACTAAAATCAGACTATGGCAGAAAAAATAGACGAAATGCGAAAATCACAGGGAAGCATTCAACAGGGCTGTTGGCTGTTGCCACTACACAACCCACCGACGGTACTCATCTCAGAATATGGCCAGTGGTGGTCAGATTGGCTGCAATGGGATCAATCACAGTTCTATACGGAATGCTCGGAGTACGCAGCTGTAGTTAGTCAGGCAGAAAATATCACCCCCTTCCTAGGTTCGGACACCGGCCATGGGAATCGGGCATTGGGCATTGGGCATTGGGAACCGGGGTTCGAGGAGCAATGACACTTTCAATAGCACACACATAGTGTATCAATTGCCGGCTAGTTGCACATTCTGTTTTATCTGCTCTATACGTAGCTCCCCGAACGGTGTTTGATATGTGAAGAAGTACGGAGTACGGAGTACGGAGTTTACAGGACTTGTCTCCGAGAAGACTGCAATCGAGGCTCGAGGCATGAATCTTGAATCTCAGCAGTCTATTTAAGCTTACCATGCCCCTCAACTCAAGCCATAAATAGTACTTTAACAGCGCTCTTTATCCTTCTTGGTTCAGGGTCTCACATAACAACAACAACAACAACAACAATCTCTATAAAATCACAATGTGCAAACCAACTAGCTGTCCTTCTTGTCACAAAGCCACTTGGGTCGGATGTGGCCAACATATCCCAACCGCAATGAACAGTACCCCAAAAGACCAATGGTGCACATGTAAACACCCAGCGGACTCAACCACATCTAAGGACTACCCACCAAAGGTTGGTACTGGTATTCCAGCTTAATTATCGAATAACTTTATTTAATAATGTATTAAGCAACAACTAATTACTATCTAACCGTCATTGTGACATGACTACTACTTATCTATTTGGAACGCTTGTAAATCTTCTTAAAGAATGCAGTCAACACTGCACCCTTGAATCCTCTGGATTCATCAACATTCTTGATCTGTTCTTCAAGCTTGGTAGCAATATCCTCCTCGTAAGACTTATAGAGAGCATCAATCTTTAACTTGTTAAATAGCTCCTTACAGACCTTCTCCTTTGTAGCGTCCTTTCTACCGTAGTTTTCATCAAGCAATTGTCTCTCCTCTGGGGTACAAATCTTAAGTGCGGTGTTGACAACCCATGAACATTTGTTGTCTTGGATATCGGTACCAATTTTACCAATATCTTCAGGCTTACCGAAACAATCTAAGTAATCATCTTGGAT
>JAMYHI010000452.1:0-14132 GCA_025531525.1 Pichia sp. P7020A | reverse complement strand
ACTTCTATCTGTACCTTTTTTATAATCACCATATCTTTTAGTCTTATAAAAAGTATCAAGAATTATACAATAAACACAAATCGCACATTCAATTCGAGGTATGAACATGAATTTCCGGAAAAAAATATATGTGCGGAGTAGTACAATATCATCACCTAGCCTTTTCATCCGGTGAGTTACCTTGAGGTCCCACCCACTTAATCTACATCTCACATCGTCAAACATGTTCTCAAGCTTAGCCCAGCGTTTTCTGAAAAGAGCTACACGGGTGCGTTCTCTACATGCATTGACAAAGACTAAAACTAGCTCGATTAATTTGGAAAGACCAGACAATGATCACAAATCCTTAATCGTCATCATAACACCATCATTACTAAACCAACTAATACCGCAAATACAGTCTTATATTACCGAAGATGGGAAACTCAAGGATATGAATACCGTGGTCGTTGCATGTGTTGACACTATTGCGCAGTCTAGGTTCGCATATTCTCAATTATGGACCAAGAGCGATATAAAGATCACCAATTTCGAAACTAACGAAGATCGTGACTCTAGAATGACCAAGAAGAAAGATCCACTCAGTGCGGATCCGGTTAGATTTGACAAATCTTGGAAACACTGGTTGGATGAAACATTATTTTCCATCAATTTCACTAATTGGAACCTGGAGACAAATGTTAGATTGGGTAGTAGTGTTTTCCAAAATGATCAGATGAATACCTCCTTCTTTATTACACGTTCCACAAAAGGTGGTATCAATCAGAAAAATCTACACAACATGTCTTCCATATCCATTGATGTGAACTTAGACGAAATACCTCATCAAGTGCCCGAAATTGAATACACGAACAGACTTACAGAAATTCCAATGGTTGAAAACCCTGAAGAATCGGACCCAGTTTACACAATCACCGATTTTGAGGGAAATCTCTTGAAATCCATCAACGACAGGGGTGCATCAGACTATCTCATCAACAATTCACTAGTCATGGGTGAAAAGAAAGATCTTTATTTCATGTTATACACCGATGAAGATACCAAAGAGAGCAAACCTTGGAAACAACAATTCTACAAGTTACTAGTCGGTGCAAACGGATGGGGTGAGAAGCAAGCATTTATGGCAATCGATCCATGTGTCGGTCTTGCTGGTCACAGGCACGTTAAGATGTACCAGTATGATCCTGTAAAACCACCTTGCAACATATCTACCGCGGATGACCTGAAAGTGGTCGTGGAGACATCCGAGCTAGAGAACGGATTCATACAACCACCTACACAAGGTACAGAAGAAGTATCTATCAGTGGAGTCTTTGCTATGGGATCCGAGTTAGGATTCCAGGTCGATGGCGTGTGGCATAAGGCCAATGGCGACATCATACAGGTGACCCGATGAGTCTTTTCTCTCAATCTCAATCTTGGTAAATAGTGATATCGATCGAACCGACACAATGCAATAGCACAGATTCTGTGTGCATGGGAGACCTGAAAATGACAGGGCCGAAGAGACAACAGTTGTCGTCTGTACTAGATGTTCTCTGCTTGTAGTTTGTACTGTGTGTTTAGTTACCGTATTTAGCCAGCTAATAGTTGACAATTCGCGATCTTCAAAACATTAAAGAGGCTGAGGGCTGATTCATGTTTTTATAAAAGCAGACACCTTCCCTCAGCGATGACGGACGGGGCGAGTACCTGATTTCATCGCGTATAGGGAAGGTACAGAGGATACTAGCACCAAAGACGTCACAATGAGCTCTATTATCGCAACTTTACAGAATACCAATGTATGTGACACTTCCATAAGCGCATGAGAGGCCCGATCACTATCGTCAACACGGATCCCTCTTATCTGACAGCTCACATTTCACGTCAGACAATAACAATACTAACATGTCATGCTTTTTGAATTTATTACAGGTCAACACTATTGCTGAGCAGTTCAGTGTAGAGAACATTAAGGAGAACTTCCACACTCTTCAGGGGAAGTTTGCCACTGTCCGTCCACCACAAGAGTTTTTTGATGTGCGTCATTTCAGCAAGCCAAGCAACTTCTCCGAGTTACAACAACGTGTCACCTACAACTTAAACTACTACCAATCCAATTACGTTGTGATTGTCTCATTGTTATCCATCTATGCACTTATCACCAATGCATTGTTGATGTTTGTAATTGCACTTGTTGGTGGTGGATTGTATGCAATCAGCAAATTGAATGGATCAGATTTAATCTTACCGTTTGCAACTGTCACTTCTTCCCAATTATACACCGGTTTGATTATTGTTGCTTTACCATTAGGTTTCCTTGCATCTCCAATCAGTACCATGATGTGGTTGATTGGGTCATCATGTGTCTGCGTCTTCTCACATGCAAGTTTCATGGAAAAGCCAATCGAAACTGTTTTTGAAGAACAAGTGTAGAAGTAATAGCTGTGTACTAGTAAATAGACTAAAGATTGAATCAAGAGGTAGATTTTACGAATTACTAATTACGAATATACAACTAGGATTGATTGTTGAAAGTTCAGGAGAAAGAAGACCCAATAAGTATCACTCATAACATATTCAGATACTATCTAGCTTGACATGCGGTGGAAAAAATTTCATCATTAAATCAACAATCAATCGTTAAAGAAAGAATAGAAAGCGGACAGTTGTACGTGGCCCTTGAAAGGCCATCGTTACCTCGACGATATTAGTGAGCTCACTAATAATCTGAGGGGCTTCTTGCTGTTTGAGAGTCAATTAAGACACTTTAACTCATATTTGGATTGGCTACAAAACCAGTGCGGATCGCTTCCCTTTTATACTCTACACCGCGCGATACAATTTGAGTTCATAAGATAAATGCGGGAAAAATATTGGCAGGGTTTCATTTTCTGGGCTTTCGGTTTTGGGCTTCTGGCTTCTGGCTTCTGGCTTCATACAGAGGCGGCTGAAGGGTTTACAAGCGGTAGATTACGGTTGCGATTGCGAATAGCATCAGTATTAGTGTGTTAATTAAGAAGATTTCTATTAGAAAGCACTACTAGAACTATACATCGTAGATATGAAATGACAGATTGCGGGGGAACAGTTAGAGTTACTTATAAACCTAACTTAGTTCTCTTCCAGTGTCTTCTCTTAGCGTTGTATCTAATCTTGTTGTTAGTTCTTAATCTGATCCATTGTGGCAATGGTCTGTTTTGGTTTTGTGCCTTAGCTAACTTTTGCTTAACGTTGAAGGTTTTTTGAGACTGTTAGAGAAAATTGCATTCATTGATTATGGGAATAATGTTAGTATTCGTTTCGTGTCGTGAGGGTAACATTTATCATCAGTACAGTTCTGAGTTCGGCGGTGGGACTTTCGTTCAATATGCATACTGGCATGTTCGGATCTTCTTAAGGTGTAGTTACTGGCTGGGTGGTTTCCAATTCTGACGTGTTTCTAGCCAAATTTCTTCAGTTCAGCAAATCCAGGAATTTCCGGCCCTTTAGTTATGTGATCGGCACGCTGGTTTCGCCCATTCGGACAGTCTGCCTCTGTGATAATTGTGATGTGGTGATCGTAGTGGTGTTGTACGTACAGGCATGTTTGCTGGTTGTCTTGTGAGGCAATTCAAAGACTTGGCATCACACCTGTAATCACAGCTGTAGCATACGAGAAGAAGAACAGTAGAAACTGAAGAAGTCCCCCTCCTCGCGACAGCCGCTGGAACCAGCCCCCTCGCACCGCTGCAAACCTGCGCGCCAGCGAAAACTGGAAAATGCGAATTAAAATTTGAAAATTAATATCTGGGGAGTTCCACTGGGCGTCAGTTGGGGCGAGGGCTGGAGCCGGTAGCGGCTGCGATACTGGCCAGCTGGACGAAGAGCGTAGCATGAATATGAAATTTTCCAGACGGAGGTTTGAGCATGCTTAAGGAAACCGCGTACATATTGACGTAGTTAATACAGCTCTACCGTTTTACTCTTTTGATCTCCGTCCTATCCACAAGCAGCCAACATGACCAGAACTTCCGTCCTCGCAGATGCATTAAACGCTATCAACAACGCTGAAAAGTCCGGTAAGAGACAAGTCTTGATCAGACCATCCTCCAAGGTCATCATCAAGTTCTTGACCGTTATGCAAAAGCACGGTTACATTGGTGAATTCGAATTCATCGATGACCACAGATCCGGTAAGATTGTCGTTCAATTGAACGGTAGATTGAACAAGTGTGGTGTCATTCAACCAAGATTCAACGTCAAGATTGGTGACATTGACAACTGGACCAACAACTTGTTGCCAGCAAGACAATTCGGTTACGTTATCATGACCACCTCTGCCGGTATCATGGACCACGAAGAAGCAAAGAGAAAGCACGTTTCCGGTAAGATCTTAGGTTTCGTCTACTAAGCGTGGCGAAATGTGGTTTTTACTCAATTAAGCATTCTCTCTATGATTCACATAACCCCCAATTTGTATACTTTATCTATAATCAGCACCTAATACAGCAAAACTTAGATATTCATTGCGTACCTTTTACCATAACCTGTACATTTACATTGCCCCCTAAATCTACCTAACCTTGCTATTATCATACTAACACCCAATCTTTCCCATTATACAGATTTAATCGAAGCGAATATCCATTGAGCTTTATCTCCACTCGTCAGATAGGCATTTTCTAAGTAGACCCTCTCGCACCGCACTTAAGTTTTGTACCCCGCGCACCGCACGCACTTTCCCGCGAAGTAATTTTTTTTTTTTTTTGGCTCCGCCACCTGGCCGCTGCTGAGCTGCTGCTGGTGCTGGTGCGTCTCTGGAATCCTCTCCATGCCCCATGCGGCCTGTCGGTAGTTGGCAGGTATACTATAGGAAATTTGACTTTAATGTGTACAGATTGGCGTAAAGCTAGCTTACGTGGATATTGACTTAGCATAGAGTCTTTTGTTTAGTCTCTTCCATCAGCAACAATGTCTACTGGTACGTACACAACACGATACAAGACGCCACGCTGAACTACACAGCGAAGCTGAAAGAGACAATATAGTGTGCATTTACAACGATTTTGAAAGATTGATTTTTGCAAGTGATATTGAATAGCAACTAGCGGATTTCAAGCAGGGTACAATATAGAGCGTCAGAAAATACAGATTGATCTGCTATGTTGATATTAATATTGGTCTAAGAACACATCTGCCTTCCCAAATCATGGCTTGAAATATTTTTACCAAATGAACGACTGTGCATTCAATCAATCAAGCTATATCTGAAACAGCATGTTAAAGGTTTCCTAGTGCGATAGGTATTAATTAGTTTGTTGAGCTCTCCTTTTCACATGGAGGGTTTAAGTCGGCTATGACTAGTAAACTTCTCCGTGCTTCAGCAGTAACTGGGAATCTATACATCTACCAACCATCAAAGGGAAGAATTACAGCTATCAGAATTAACATTGGAAAAATGCACCTATATTACTCAAAGCAAGCAGGAAACTCATGAACAATATACTAACATAACCTCACATTTATCTATCATCCTTATACAGAAAACGTTACTCTTGGTCCTCAATCACAAGGCAACTCTGAAGTCTTTGGTGTTGCGCACATTTTCGCATCCACCAACGATACCTTCGTCCACGTTACCGATTTATCCGGTAAGGAAACCATTGCAAGAGCAACTGGTGGTATGAAGGTCAAGGCTGACAGAGATGAATCATCTCCATACGCTGGTATGCTTGCTGCACAAGATGTCGCTGCAAAGTGTAAAGAAGTCGGTATCACCGCTGTCCACATCAAGTTAAGAGCAACTGGTGGTACTAGATCCAAGACCCCAGGTCCAGGTGGTCAATCCGCTTTGAGAGCTTTAGCAAGATCCGGTCTTAAGATCGGTAGAATCGAAGATGTCACTCCAATCCCATCTGACTCTACTAGAAAGAAGGGTGGTAGAAGAGGTAGAAGATTATGATTATCTTTATGGTATTCAGAATCACTCTTTCCTTCTTCTTCATCACTAATAAATATTGTTAAATATTATGTACTCAACCCGTCAGTTTTAACTCTCTTTATATAGCCGTCATTAAAACGAACAAAACTTAATCTGCTAGAACTTACCTCCTTGCCACATTAACGCATTCATCCCCCTATTCCGATAAGTGGATGCTCTAAACAATCGGTACCTAGGATAACGCGTGAGAACATGTTTTCTTAACATATTCGGTATGCGTCATGTCGTTGCCACTCTCACTCTGTCGCTCTTTTCTCAATATTCACACCGCCCCGTTGCAACATACCTCAGTGTATCTCTGGCAACATCAATGGCCAAGGTCATAAGTACTATGAAAACACAGCACCGGTGGCTGTTACGAAATTTCAATGATATTTCCACTACGACCATACTAATTGTCTCCCTTATATTACGGATTGCATTCTTTCTCTTTGGTCTCTACCAAGATGCAAACATGCCACTGCCGTACACCGACATAGACTATTACGTGTTCACAGATGCTGCAAACTTTGTTGCTCATGGATTGTCACCTTATTTGAGAGCTACGTACCGCTATACTCCATTACTCTCGTGGCTATTGGTACCCACAGCTTTTGAAGGTGTTTGGTGGTTCTCATTTGGTAAATTCATCTTCATTTTATGTGATTTACTCACAGGCTATATCTGCATTATTACACTACCAAAAAGAAAGAAATACCTTTCACTTATTTGGATGTTCAATCCAATGGTAATAACCATATCCACTCGAGGTTCTTCCGAATCACTACTTACATCTGTCATATTACTTTCCGCATATTACTTGACGAAAAGTGGAAAGTCCATCTTCAATGTTTTCGTCTCTGGACTCCTCCTTGGAATTTCGATTCATTTGAAAATATACCCATTTATTTATGTGCCAACCTTCTTATTATACATTGACTCTAGACAAACGTTATTGCAGCCTCTCACCATGAAGAGAATCACGTTTGCCGTTGGATTGCTACTAGGATTCGCATCTTTGACATACTGGATGGTCCAATTGTATGGAGATGAATACATTAAGGAAGCTTGGCTATACCATGCAACGAGACTTGATCATAGGCATAACTTCAGCATTTACAATGTTCCTCTTTACTTGAGCTCAGCTCTAAAATCGAGTAGAGTAAGCTTAGAGAGTTTAGCGTTCGTTCCACAGATAGGGCTATCGCTCATTGTGATTCCACTGGCGTTGAAAGTTGGCTTCAACTGTGGTGATAATGAGTTCAAAAATGGTATATTGTTCAAAATCATTTTCATACAGACTTTCATTTTCATTGTCTTCAATAAAGTCTGCACCTCGCAATACTTCATCTGGTTCCTTTGCATTTTACCCCAATTTCTAGTTGGTTCCACCCTTATCAGCAAAAGAGGACTGGTAATGCTGATAGGCTGGATACTCACACAGGGATGGTGGCTATTCAATGGCTGGAGACTTGAGTTTAAGGGTATAGCAGACATTTTCGTGTCGGGATTGTTTGCATCTGCCTCACTTTTTTTCGTGTGGAATATCTACATGATCGGGGAGTTCATCGGTGACGTTTCCACTCAGATAGCGGCAGAGTGTGAACGCCACTCTGTTTGTAAAGATAAGTAAAAGAATTGTAGCACATTGAACTTTTTATCCCGCCATTCCTATCTACTGTTTACTCTACCAGCTTTCCGATCTATGGTCTGTGTCCATGCACCGTGTTTTGTACTTGTCAGTGTCTATGTAAATCATAGCTGCAGCTAATCGACAATGCAAATATAAAAGATTTGGAACGGATGTAACCATCGTCAATTAAGACGATATAGCCTCTTTTGGATTGAGTACTTTGGCTTAATGCATCGGTGTGGATGCGAACATGGATTTCTCCGTCGTCTATATTCTGTTCAAAGTTCAAAGTCAACATTGGGTCACGTGATCAAGATGTTTTTTTAAGAAAATGACGTGGCCAACTGCTTAACAACAAGTGTTGACACATGAGACATGAGAAATTTCAGATTCCAGAATTCGGATCTCATCTGTGCAGCCACCAGCCACCAGCCACCCGCAGACACTAGACGTTCTTGAGGTTAGTTGTAGTTACCACGTCCGCCCTTGCAGAGTACTCAATTGTCTTAATTCTTGCTCTGGGGAAGCTTCCATAGACCACTTGTCATCTCTTCCAGCGCAATATCAACCCTTGCCCCTACAATTTAGCATACCTGGCGTTTGTCGTTTAGCTCGTATAACTTGACTCTATTTGGCAACTATACCGACAAGCCAGTCGAAACATGTCAAAACCAATGTGGGAGACATTTGAAATCAGATCTAAGTCTTACACTATTAAGTGGGTGGATATTCCAGCTAACTCGCATATTGAATGGAAGCTTAAACCTCAGAGAAACTCTATCAATTTAGGTATCTATAAACAAAGCAACGAAATTGGAGAGGAGAACACGTCACGTCACAAGAATTCTTCAAAGGCAGCAATAGACTCTGTCAAGGCTTTAGCCAAAAACTCTTCTGAAGTATTAGAGAATCTCAACCTGGATGAAGTGAATCAGCTTCCTCATAGATATTATAGCGATTATTCAAGTGTCCCCTCGTCTTCGAGAAGTCGTGCAGACTCAATGGTTGATTCCAACTATTCTGGAAGCGGTACGGGTGGCTCATGTGCGTCTGGTGATACATCTTTAGAGGGAAGATTGGACAATAACCTAATCAAAGAAAGATGGATAGGAAGGTGTTCTGCTGATGCAATTAAGAGTGGTAAGGTAAACTCCGCCGATGGTGGGCTTTACGCATTCGTCTTTGACAATACATTCTCCAAAACAAAAGCGAAAACAGTTATATTCAAGTACGATGTGAAATTGAAGGAGATGTTAAACACGGAGAGAGAACCTTCAGGAGATCTAGAGTCCAACGACTCTATGGCAAAACAACCACATGTCAAATTTGATGAAAAAGGTCTCGCAGCTAATCGTGGTAAAAGGTCCACGAGAGTTGTCAATATCAATGGTATTCAGTATCTCGAAGGATATCTTCTCAAGAAAAAGAGAAGGGGTGGTGGGGCCAAGAAGTTCTCAAAACGATTCTTTTCCTTGAATCTTACGTATGGCATCTTGAATTATTATTCAAACGACGATTCTAACACTATCAGAGGTAACATGATGATAACACAGGCGGTTGTATCAGCCGACTCTAGTGAACTTATGTTTTATTTGGACTCTGGTGTCGAACAATGGATCCTAAAGGCTTCCTCATTTAAAGACTTTCAGTCATGGGTTAGCGCTTGCAACTTCATCAAGAACCAGAATAAGAAAAATAAAGATTTGAAAAGACTCACCTCCAATGAAATTAAGACGGGTATTGACGACTTACTATATGGTGATGATACTATTAATGGCCACACAGAAAGTGATTATGACTCGGACAATGAGCTTGATTTTGTATCTATGAACAGTGATGCAGCAGATAAATCATTGAGAAAAGTTAGGCATCAAATTACTAACCCACACATTGAGGGTGTTGTATTACAAGTTTCCACTTTGAAGAAGCTAGTTCAAGATCTCATGGAGAAAGAAAAGATTGGAGAGCTTGAGCTAAAGAATGGTGCTGTGCCTCTACCTTCTTCGAAAACCTTTCAGTCCCAGCAACAACTACAGCAGCAGCAGCCTATCAGAGCATTAAGTAAAAGAACCTCGTCTAAAAACCTTGGCTTGGAAAAATCAACGAATATGGCTGCTACTCCCCTAACGAGGAAGCCCTCATTCTTGAGCAAGTTAAAGATGAGATCAAATAGCAGCTCTACAGCAATGTTGACCTCAGATGGAAGAAGTTCGGACCATGAAAATACCCGCCTTAAGAAGAGGTCCAGCGAGGAGCATTCAGTACATGGTGAGCGCAAGAGTGAATGCAGCCAAACCTCTTCTATCTCTTCTGCACTATCCTCCCCAAAAATTAGTGCTTTTACGAGCACCCACCAAACTGCTTTGAATTCTATCTTAGATCAAATTAAGGTCCTAGAGTTGGAAATTACTCATTTAGCAGCCTATGAAAGCGGTTTGTCTAGATCCAATTCTAGAATGTCTTTAAGTCACTCTGCATCGCAAGCTAGATCCATCCTTTCGCAAGAATTCTACGACGCTCAGGAATTCACCGAGAAAGCTGACCTAGGTGTTATGATGTTGACCGAGGATAGTACTCAAGACTTAAATGGTGAAAATGAAGAATTCCAGAATGAACTAGAGAACCCAGACTATGTTGAAGTCTCAACAACTTCCTCGTCTGAAAATTATGTGGACATCAATGATGATGCTAATCTCTACGAGCCAATACCCGAGGAAAAATCTCTCCATGAAGATGTCAGCCCATCAATAGATGGGAGCGTTTCAACTGCAGCTATCGAGAAAACACACACGGCAATGGCCCTTTCTCCACTTGATGACACGTATCCGTTGCCTTACGAAGGAAAGTATACAGTCAGAACTGACATCAAACCGGCTGCTACTGGACCTCCGTCGTTAATGGGTATTCTCAGAAAGAACATTGGAAAGGATATGTCTAATATTACGATGCCAATTACTATGAATGAGCCACTGTCGTTTTTACAGCAATACACCGAATCATATGAATACAGCGCAATGATTGACGAGGCAATGAAGGCTCCAACGGAAACTGGAGAGCGCATACTAAGAATAGCCGCATTTGCGATTACATATCTCGCTGCTTATAAGAATAAAATGAGATCAAATAGAAAGCCTTTCAATCCATTGCTTGGCGAGACCTTTGAACTTGTCAATCCTGTCAATAACACACGGATCATTGTTGAAAAGGTTCACCATAATCCTGTTACCGCTGCTGCTCATGTTAATTCTAAGAATTGGTGCATTGATCACTCTGTCTGTCCGAAACAAACATTTTATGGTAAAAGTGCAGAGATTGCTATGGGTGGTGTCCTGAAATTGAAGTTCAAGCACAGCAATGAGACATACGAATGGACTCAACCTTCTTCTCTGATAAAAAATGTTGTCTCATTTACTGGTGAGAAGTATATGGAACCAATTGATAAGATGACGATCACCTCGAATACGGGTTTGAAGTGTGTTGTCACATTCATCTCAGAGAATGGCAGATTTTCAAGCACAAGATCCGAAAAGGTTGAGCTTAAGGTCGTTGGTGATGCAAAATCTAAGAAGCCAACGTACTTATCAGCAGCTGGCAAATGGACGGGTGAGATTAAGATGAGCGACGGAAGGAAAATTTGGCAGATTGCCGAAGAATTACCAGGGCAAGAAAAGAAGTACGGCTTTACAAAATTCTCGTGCTCCCTGAATGATATGAATGAAATCCATCAGAATTGTGCACCTACAGATTCTAGAAGACGTCCCGATCAAAGAATGTATGAAAATGGTATTATTGACGAAGCCGATCAATTGAAACTCAAGTTAGAAAAAGATCAGCGAATGAGACGTAAGGATGCTAATGGAAATGAAGTAGTGCATACCCCCAAATTTTTTACCAAGGTTAATGGGGATGAGTGGACGTTCATCACGGGAGAAAAGGGTTACTGGGAACGTAGAAAGAGGGGTGATTGGGATGATTTAATCAAACTATGGTGATGTATCGAGCGCATATTCATATATTATATCGACCAATAGTTATATCATTGAAGATGAAACTATAGGAAATATTACTAGTCTTTGATCTCTCTAAAAAAATACTTGTGGTTCTCACCACCAGTGACGACCAACCTTTGTTGATGTATTGGCTCACTCATGACAGCAGATATAGACAAATCGGGTATTCTGTATTGTTCAAAGTCTGTAGAGTGAGTGCTACGTAGTTTGGGAGTGAGTAGAACAGACAGGCTTTCGTCGTGATAAATTGCTTCTTCGATTGCATTCTCAATGGCAGTTTCTACTATCTTCTTTTCATCAGCAAGGCTGTTAGATATGAACGAGACAAGAATGCAGATTATCCCGAGCAAATAGCGGGGAGTGATTGACATGCCGCCGTAAAATATGGCATCAAGTATCATACTAATTGGAATCCCCACTGCCAAAGATAATGAGACTGATAACGGAGACGTTATTAAGGATGCTTTTGATCCACATAGATCCGAGATAGCATTGAACAATGAGGCCAACACCATCATTACCAACGTTGACATGTGCTCTGGTAATGATAATTCTTCCCAGTTAAGCACATCAAAGACAAGTAATAGAGGGATGCCTATAACTAGGATCGTCAGCCCCAGGTAGCCATACAATAGAGAATCATTCTTAGAGTCTGTTTGTCCTCCTAGCTTTATCCTCAAAAGAACAAGAAAGCAAGAGTAGCTAAAAGCACCAGCAGTGGAAAGCAGATCCCCATAAATTTCACCGGATATAACACTTGTCTTAATAGTGGTTGCCGATAAAGCTTCGTGGCTTGCGCTGGAAAGTGTGATAAGCAATATTCCAGCTATTGAACAAAGAACGGATACTACTTTCCCCGGAGTAAACGTCTCAACCTTGAACATCACACCAATAATCAACGAAAACACAGATGATGCAGTGGATAAGATGGTAGCGTTTGATGCAGAAGTGTACTTGAGAGCTGACGAGCCCAAAAAGCAACTTGTGAAGTAAAAGCCTGCAGAGCATATGGCAACAGTTACAATCTCCCGATGACTCAACTGAACCCTGGGGATATTAAGGTTCTCAAAAATACTATCCTCTGACGAAGGTGCAAAAGAAGAGTTGATCTCAGGATCCATATATGACGGAGTTCCATTGCTATCGCTGGTAAACAATCTTGTATCAATCTTCCTCCGATCATCTTTTAACCATTCTTTACAAAGCGGCATCAAACCGAAAAGCAAAAAACAGCTTCCATTCAGGTATGCGGCAAGTAGAGGGTGATCATAATCGGTCTTCTTCATGACCATGTTCATCAATTGAACTGAAGCTACCCAAAACAACACCGTGCCTGCCAAAAGGAGTAAACCTTTGATCCACACATTGATCTCTTCGTTGACTATAATATCCGCAACTTCATTGTATATTTGATCTTCAGTAACCAGATCATCATCACCCCTGAGTAAGATATTATAACCGTCATGAGGGCTATGCACACTCTTTATGCTGGGAGATTTAGAAAATAGTAGGTTGGTAATGGAGTCTGTATATTTTGGTGACTTTGTGAGTAAGCCGGGTGATTTGTACACTTTATTGTCTGACTCTCTTGTGTGCGGCATGACGTTATGGGGTTGAGGAAGTGTCGCAAGTTCAGTGATAAATCAATGCTTCAAATTTGGTGATTTTATTTAGCCTCTAGGGTATGCATACGTGATAAAGGAGAGGATCTAGTATCTCGATATTGTTATCGGTACGTACTTTCAAATACAGCCATTTGCAATGCATGAGAAAAATTCAGGAGTAATCTTGCGATAAGCAGCTTGAACTTCCGATAAATGCTGCGAGGTTGCATTCAGGGTGCACCTTCCTAATTGGGAAGGTTCGTGATCTCTGATAGTCTACCATATTTCTCAGTTAGTGACGGTTAGCGTCTTTGGCTTTACTAGATCAGGGTAGATAGTTCATACTGTTAAATAACGTAAAGCATATATAAGTAAAGTGTCTGTGCTTGGCCCATTGAAATCCTTCAGTTTCAAAGGGCTAAGAAAAGTGTTCGATATCGGTATCGTTAAAGTGGAAAACTGGCCAACAGGAGGGAAGGAAAAAGAGTAAAGAGTAAAGCTCGCAAGTAGATAAAGATGAAAAGCATGCAAAGTAAAACTAAAAGCCATAAAATGATGAAAACGGCCAAAAAAAAAGAGCTAAATTAGACTCCTTCATGGGAATAAAATTGGTAAAAACCAGTTCGGGTGGAATCTGATATACCAGGTCGGAATTGAATAAAATGGGTAAAATGGCGAAAGTCGTGGTGTTAACGTAAACGCTAAGTCGTAGAATTAAAAGTTGGTTGGCGGAAGTTCCATATTGAGAGGATACCCATATGTGTAGGGGAGAGAAAAGTAATACTAGCAAACTAATCAAAGTTGCTAATATTTTTCAAGATTGCTGGTGGCTGGTAGAAGGGGTTTGTTGCTCTTCCACCAGGGCTGATTCCACCATGGGATGGTGATAAAGACATAAATCCAAGGGACTTTGATCTGAGCTTCAATGTTGGGCGATTGCT
>JAMYHI010000451.1:0-14254 GCA_025531525.1 Pichia sp. P7020A | reverse complement strand
TTCTCTGTTTTCCCATTATCTCCAGTGCAGGTTTTATGGGTCATTGTTGTCACTTCATGTTTCCCAGCAATGGGTCTAGGTGTTGAGAAGGCTGCCGATGACGTTATGGATAGGCCACCTAAAGATTCCAAAGATGCCGTGTTCACTTGGGAGGTTATTGTCGACATGTTTGCCTATGGTATCGTCATTGCTGCATCTTGTATGATTCCATTTGTCATTGAAGTTTACGGTTACGGTAATGGTGAACTTGGTCAAAATTGTAACAGGACTGACTATGCGGATACATGTACACACGTGTTCCGTGCTCGTGCTGCATCTTTTGTTTCCATGACTTGGTGTGCATTGATTTTGGCTTGGGAAGTTGTTCATACTAGACGTTCAATGTTCTTGATGCATCCTGATTGTGAAAATCCTGGTACACAATGGATGTGGGATTTATGGGGGAATCAATTTCTCTTTTGGTCTGTCATTTTTGGTTTCATTTCACTTATTCCTACCATTTACATTCCTGTTATTAATGATTACGTTTTCTTGCAAAGAGGTATCACTACGGGTTGGGCATGGGCATTTCTTTGTACATTGTTGTTTTTGGTGTCTGCAGAACTTTGGAAGTGGGCAAAGAGACAATATTTCAAAAATGAGCATGTGCACAATCCTGAAGAGGATTTGGAAAAGAATGGCGGTGACAATGCCTTTAGCGAATTCCATGCTATTAAGTCTCCTGAGACAGCCTAGTTATATCTGATTAATTTTACTTTACTTTACTTCACTTTACTTCACTTCACTTCACTTCACTTCACTTCTCTTCTCTTCTCTTCTCTTCACTTCACTTCACATTCGCGTTTTATCCTTTTGAATTTATACATTAGTTTTAATCAAATCAATCAATCAATTAATCAATTAATATATAACATCAAATAAATTTTAGCAAATATAGCAAATGGTTGAAGAAACAAAGTTGCCTAATACCAGGTCAAACTTTGTTGACGGATGCAAATGGCGGATGAGCAGTTGGTACTTGTTTATACCGTTTATCAACGTCGTTCTTTGACACTTTCTTCAATTGCATTTGTTCAGCATCTTGAATCATTAAGGTTTTATAATAACTCCATTTAAAGATTGTCCACCAAGCTGAGAAAAATCTATAATCTGGCCATAGAGTATTTGGATATTCGATAACAGAATCTTGATGACATTGCCATAACATATAATCCGAGAGTCGTGTATGTCCTGAAGTTCTCACCAAGATATCCACATTGGTAGCATCTTCATCATAATAGAAATTATTTTGGAAAAGGTCTTCATTAATTTCATCAATTGTTATTTCACCGTCATTTACCTTAGATATGATTCTATCTGTTGCATACCAGATATCATCTCTTGAAGTGTAGGGGAATGCAATGAATAGAACATGTTTAGTATGATGTTTTGTACGTTCTTCAACTTGTTCAATATCTTGTAAAATATCTTGAGGTAGATAAGATTTATTACCAATGATTTTCACTCTAACGTTATGCATATCACAGAATTGATTTTCATTTGATATTAAAGCCAATTTATATTTGAGTAAAGAGAAAATTGTTTCAATCTCTTCAGGTTTACGAGAGAAATTTTCAATTGAGAATGCATAAGTTGTTATATTTTGAACTCCTAATCTAAAACAACAATCTAAAACTCTCATCATTGCATCTGCACCAGCTCTATGACCTTCTTTTAGAGGTAAATTATGAGTTTTAGCATACCGACGATTACCATCCATTACAAAAGAGATATGATTGGGGATGGGACCTGTTTTCAATATGTTGATAAAAATTGTTTGTAAAGCTCCTTCAAGGATGGAAATTCCAGGGATTCGGCGAATGATTAGTCCCAAGTATGAATCCATGGTTGGTTATTGTGATAGGGTTAATAGTTTAAAAGGTTAGAAAGACTTTTAATAATGAAGAAAAGGGGGAAAGATAGACTGATGTAAGTAAGAAGTAGTATGAAAGATGAATGAGCCTCAAGTGTTATCAAAATGGAGATTGATGATATCCACGTACTTATTATCCCATTAGTGCTGAGCCGCCGTTTCCCAGGACCCGACCCGTCGCTGAGCCGCCATCTGTAAACTGTAAAGTTGGAAATGTTGGGGAGCGCTGGCAGTCTGGCAGTCTACGGGCTGTGCTCGGTGGTCGGTGGTGGCAAAATTTCAAATTCCTCGAGGGCGCGGGTTTATAATTTGCCAGTAGGGTTGCGAAGTAAAATTGGCGTTGACAGGTTTTTCATTTCCGTCAGACGATCATATCGACTTCGGACCAGTGCGCGAGCGAACAATAAACACAATGAACTGAACAGCAAGATAGATAGATAGATAGATAGTTGATTAGACTAGATTAATTAAAAGGTGACATAAAACAAGTAAGAGTACATTACTAGAAAGTTATAGTAGAGGTATGGTATCAGTAGTTGCTAGTTGCTAGTTGCTTATAAGAGTGCAATTGCACCGAGAGCCAAAGCGAAACCTGCACCTGGAGCGACGTAAGCTGCACCTGCAGTGGAGACAGAGGAGGTAGCGTTACCTGCTGCAGAAGTAGCAGAAGTAGCAGCAGAAGCAGCAGAAGATGCAGCTTCGGAAGCAGAAGAGGTGACTGAAGCAACAGAGGATGAGACTGAAGCAACAGAAGAGGAGACTGAAGCAACAGAAGCAGAGGAGGAAGCAGATGCCTCAGAGGAGGAAGAGGATGATGCTTCAGAAGAAGAAGAAGCTGCCGCAGAGGAGGTAGCTGCTGCAATCTTTGGTTCAATTCTGGATGAGTACCATGGGAGAGCGGTAGCGAATTCAGAAAGAGAAGAAAGTTCTTGTGCACCAACTAAGGTAGTGTAAGAGTCATCAGTGTAGGTTTGTGCTGCTTGGTAAAGGGAGAGCAATGGAGCAACATCTGCTTGAGTGTTTGCTTGAACAAAGGAAAGGTATTGGTTAACGTTACCTTGGACATCGTCCTTCAAAGCAACCAAAATGTTTTCTGCGGAAGCAGCGGTCAAAAGGGTAGCGACGGAGAGGAGAACGGATTGGGAGAATTGCATTGTAGTTGGTAGTATAAGTAGTGACTGAAGATTTGCTTGTCAAAGAGAGCAGAAGAGAAAGGGAAAAGAACTTATAACAAAGGAAAGAGGACCGGCTGGGGAAGAAGAAAAGCGGGTGCAATGAAATGGTGGTGGCGGACAGAGACCCGTTTAAATGTCCACAAGAGCGGAACAGAATTCGTAGAGTTCGCAGAGTTCGCAGTGGGCAGCGCCTCGGGCAGACAGCGCGCAATACGCGGCGGGGCAAAATTTAAAAAATCCATTAAATCCGGAAAGGGCAACGCGCGGCGGAATAGGGAATAGGGCAACAATTAATATGACTAAGAGAGGGCGACTAGCTCTAGCTAAATGTACACAGTGCACGCGACGCGAAAAAAAAAACCGGCACAGCCATCCTGAGGCTCATCGACCCTGCCCAAAGCTGTACAATTCGCAGCCAATCACCCCACAAAGCATCGAAGGCTAAAAGGCGAAGCAAATTAAGGCGCAGCCCGCAGCCCGCATTAGGGAAATTTAAGCCACAACCCAAATAAGCCACAACCATGGCGGCTATGCACATCGGCTAGAGCCCAAGCCTTCAATTGGCTCCCTCGCCACTCGTCACTCGCCACTGCGCCACCCGCGCCACGTCCGCTCTGTTGGCCCCCGCTTTCCGCATCCGCAATATTGCTCCGGCTCCCGTTTCCTTCTCCGCCCTCCGCTTCGGAATTGTTAACGGTTAACGGTTTACACTTTACACTTTAAAACATTCAGATACCGGAAAAACAACTGCTGTAGCGTGCGACAGTACTTCTTAACCAGACTATTCACATAATATATTATACACACCAGACTGCATATACAACATCACACAATGGACTTGGTAAAGCGTGAGGGTGAGAAGTTCTTTGCCGGCGATACACCGCATCTAGCCAGCGGCGTGGTCTTCACAGTGGCATTTTCATTATTCTTGATCTATACTTTGATCGTCTGTATCAGATATCATCAATGGTGGTGGCTAGGAAGTTGGGGTGTAGGTCTAGTATTGGAAGTCACAGGATATGCTGGTCGTATATGGTATACTAAAAATGATACAAGCCGTAGTGCCTATATCATGGAATTAGTGTGCATTACCGTGGCTCCCTGTTTTCTAATGGCAGGTATCTACTACATTCTTGCACAACTTGTGCTTATTTACGGCACCCAATACTCTTACTTGAAACCAATGCAATATTCTCTCATCTTCATTATATGTGATTGGATCTCCATCTTAGTGCAAGCTGCAGGTGGTGGTGTCGCTGCTGGTGAATCATCATCAAATGAAAGCACTTCTTTAGGATCCAATATTATGGTCGGTGGATTGGCATTCCAAGTCTTCACAATTACCATTTTCCAATATCTATGGTATTCATTCCTTTACAAAGTGTATAAAGCGGGAAAACTCCACGGTGACTCCAAATTCAATCCTCAATTTGCACACGTTAGAAATCGTCGGTTCCTCACCTTTTTCTTCATTGGCATTTCCATCACAGTGATTCTCATCTATACAAGATCTATCTACAGATTGATTGAAAACAGTATGGGATTTGTCTCTCGTTTGTCCACCCAAGAAATCTATTTTGATCTCTTAGAAGGTATGCTCGTTGCACTATCTGGTCTCATCATGTGCTTTTGCTCACCAGGCCCCATTTATGGTAGTGATGCTCATCTCAAAATAAACAAGAATGCATTTAAGGATCCATTTGAACAGGAGCAAAATGTTGACGACAGTGTCTCAGATGCGGTCAATTCTCTAGCGTTTAGCTTCAACGACGAACGTGAAGAACGCAAGGGCTCTTACTTGTTCAACGAAGAGTCTCCTGTTTCACCTCTATGAACTACTATGTATGCTGCAAGCTACAAAGAGAACGCTATGATGCGTTTTACTTTTCTACATTATACTTTATACCCCCCCTCCCCCTCCTCGATTCCTATTAAAATCTCACACTGTACTATTCATTTTCATATATACCTAACCTCATCCAACATCGACAACACTATTCTACACTGTAGATACGTATTCCTAACTGAGAGCCACCTTCAGCATGTAGGGCGTAGCGCGAAACGTGAAGCTCGGCGTCCAGCTGTGCTTACTGATTACTGGGGTTCATGAATTTGTCGCGTCTTTTGGCTTTCGCTCATTCAGCATTCTCACCTCTCACTCAAAAACTGCATACGCATTTGCCCTCATCACGAAGATACTACTCTACGGGACGTAATATACAACCACACACGCTTAATTACCCACCCATCTACCTACAATCCCACACACATAACTATGTTTTTGACCAGAAGTGAATACGATCGTGGTGTCTCTACGTTCTCCCCCGAGGGACGTCTTTTCCAAGTTGAATACTCTCTAGAGGCGATTAAACTAGGTTCTACGGCAATTGGAATTGCCACCAGTGAAGGTGTCATACTGAGTGTTGAGAAGCGTGTCTCATCATCTTTATTGGAGAGTGATAGTATTGAGAAGATTATGGAAGTGGATAAACATATTGGATGTGCCATGTCAGGTTTAACTGCAGATGCTAGATCCATGATTGATCACGCTAGAGTCTCATCTGTGCAACACGATTTATACTATCATGAACCAATCTCTGTGGAATCTCTCACTCAATCTGTTTGCGATTTGGCGTTAAGATTCGGTGAAGGTGCAAGTGGTGAGAAGAGATTAATGTCGAGACCTTTCGGTGTGGCACTTTTAGTGGCTGGTTATGATGAGGATAAAGGACCTCAATTATATCATGCTGAACCATCTGGAACTTTCTATAGATATGATGCAAAAGCTATTGGATCCGGATCGGAAGGTGCACAGGCAGAATTACAGAATGAATACCACAAATCACTAACGCTCAGAGAGGCTGAAGTGTTATCTTTGAAGATTCTCAAACAGGTGATGGAAGAGAAATTAGATTCTAGTAACGCTCAATTAGCTAGCGTTACTAAAGAGGGAGGATTCAAAATTTACAGCGATGAAGAAGTGGCCAAGATCATTGAATTGGTCAAGGAACAAGAGAAGGAAGACGAGGCGGATAAGATGGAGGAATGATCAGTCAGTTTTTTCTTAGCTAGAACTAAATAATAACAACCCCCCTCACCCTCCCATGTAGGAAGGATAACGAAAACACACCGATTTTTTTTAGTACCCATTAGCCATTGGCTCTATTAACTAACTATACAGTTAACGTTTCGTAAGAATATCAAGACAACTCGAATACTCAGGAAAGTCTTTCAATTTGGCAATGACGGCCTTCTCGAGTTTGTTTGCATTTTTATAGAACGTTGTGTTCTCACCATTATAAGCCCTACAGTTGTTGAAAATCAACTTGCAGTCGTAAATGAAATCTTCCATTGACTCATATGCATCATTCTCCAATTTCACTTCCATAGTACTCAAATCCATAGGTTCCTTAATCACCTCATAATAATCAGGCACATCAGTTCGACTAACAGGTTGTACAAAGGGCCAATTGGAGGGATGATTCTGCATTTCTGTGAGAATGGTCAACATCGGAATGTGATGCGCTCCACGTTTAGGCTTCTGTGCCAAATCATCCATCTCTTGCGTCCATCCCGCTTCTTTGATTCCCGGGATATCTGAAGCATTGAGAGGAGTGAATCCTTCTTTCCGGAAATGATCAAGTCCCTTGTGCACTATGTGTGACTTTCCTATCGATCTGATCTTTCTCATTATAGCTGCTCTTTGAACTGACAAAATCTTATTGCTATCGAGATATCGTATCTTCGATAACATTGTACATTGCATTAAGGTACCACCCTCATAATCTTTGATATATCCCATCCATACATGTTTCGGGAGTGTTATGTCTTTAGTAAACCCCTGTTTCTTGAAATATCCAATTGCATAATTATCTGCATAAGTGAGAAAGTAACGAATCTTCGTCGTATTGAGAACGTAATCTTTTAAATGGTTCATCAAATGTGCACCATATCCTCGCACTTGTTCAGTGGAAGAGATGGCACAGAAAACAATTTCAGCAAATTCATGACTCTCAAAGGGACGTATAGTTATACCACCCACCACCGTCAATGGGTGTCGCACGACAGCAACGGAAACGTGACTTCTATCGTAAACGAGTCGTGCAATGTACGCCTTAGGCATTTCTGGAAGTTGCTTTTGGAAAATGTTTTTAAGACCAGTCAGTAGGATCATGTTGTCATACGTGTTGTCGTTGTTAACGACACGAAATTCAATCTTCCCATCAACTTCCTCAAGGACAGATGGTCGATCTTTGTAAGAATATGTGAATCCGTCAAACTGGAACGTATGCAATCGGCGCTTCTCCTCATCATCTACCTCCGTTTCGGGCTCAATGTCCGCTATGAATGCCTCCGGTGCAACATCTGTAGGTTTTCGCTCAGAAGTTATTGTTTCCACTTTATTTTCCTCCTCCGGTTTATCCACCGTATCTGGAGCATCCGTGCTTACTGATGCTTCCGCGTTGGTAGAATCGTCCACAGATTTCTCTGTTTGATCGGATGCCTCAGCTTCTTGCTTTTCTCCTTCTTGTACTGTCTGCACCGCTTTGATATCTGTATTTTCCACCTTGACCCTCTTTGCATCTCTCTCCGGGGTGGCCTCATTCTGTGTAGAGGGCTTTCGCTTTGTCTGCGCCATATAGTCTAGAGCCTGTACTTACTACCTACCTGTGGTATGTAGCGTGCGTTGAAAACCGTGCGATTCTCTTGCAGTGTCCTGCCTCCCGGTTCTCGTTACTCACTTTGTTGGTTGGAGGCTGGGAGGTTTGCTAGATTCATGTTGCCAGAAGCCAGAAGCCAGAAGCCAGAGGCCGGAAGCCAGAATCCGGTCTTGTACTCCTAGCGACGCGTCGCTCAGAAGGGGAAGGGAGAAGTCAGCGCTTTTCGCTTTTCGGGAGATTTCCCGTTCCGGGGGTTCGCTCGAAAATTGAAAAATCAGCGCTTTCCTTTGTGCGTGGCTCAATGCCAATTTAATTATTGTTCACATCTTGTCTGTGCTGGATGCTCTTCTTTGCTTTTAAACAGGACGCACACCCTTTTGGCTGGTGGGGGTAGGTTGGCGCTTGGTTTCACGACTTGTAGATTGTAGCTCTTTAGGAACAACCTCACCAACAAAACCGTATAGCGTTTGCTCCCCCCGTGCATCCTTCAAACGGGTTCCAACTAACAACCAACAAACAAACAATTACTTTGACAATGACCTCCGTTACTGAAAAGATGGTCATTTTACCAGGCTCCAAGGCTCTATCCAGCTTCAGAGTCTCAAACTTGATTGCTGACATTAACAACTCTGTTAACTCCTCTGTCGTTACCGATGTCAGATCTTGTCAGGTTCACTACCTTCACAATAAGGGTGACTTGAAACCGGAATCACTTCAAAAGCTTGAAGCTCTCCTTCATTACGATACCGCTCTCGATCTCACTGATGACAAGAACCAATTACTTGCATCCTTAGCTAAGCTCGATGGCGATCACACAGACTCTGTCTCTAAGATCCAACAATCCTTGGATCAAGATACTTATTTGATCAGAATCTTGCCAAGATCTGGTACTATCTCACCTTGGTCATCCAAGGCAACTAATATTGTGGAAGTTTGCGGTCTCGGTGATGAAATCGAGAGAGTTGAAAGAGGTTTAGCCATCTTATTAAATGTGAGACCAGGCTTCCCAGTAATGGAATTCTTTCAAAAAGATAAGTTTGCTTCATTTGCGTCAGTTTACGATAGAATGACTCAATCTCTATACATCAATGAAACCATCCCCAAATTCAACGACCTCTTTGAAGAACACAATCCAAAGCCTCTTGTTCATGTCGATATCATCTCTTCTAAGGAGAATTTGATCAAGGCAAACAAGGAGATGGGTCTCGCACTTGATGAGGGTGAAATCACTTACTTGATTGAGGCCTTCAAGGACACTCTTAAGAGAAACCCAACAGATGTCGAACTTTTCATGTTTGCTCAAGTTAACTCCGAACATTGTAGACACAAGATTTTCAACGCTGAATGGAACATTGACAATGAAAAGAAAGATATGTCTCTCTTCCAGATGATCAGAAACACTCACAAGCTTAACCCACAATATACCATATCTGCATACAGTGATAATGCCGCTGTCTATGAAGGTTCACCAGCTTATGTCTTTGCACCGAACATGGAAAAGAAGAATACATGGTCCTCAACAAAAGAAACCGTGCACACTTTGATCAAGGTTGAAACTCATAACCATCCAACGGCTGTGTCACCATTCCCTGGTGCAGCTACTGGTTCTGGTGGTGAAATTAGAGATGAAGGTGCTGTCGGTAGAGGATCAAAGCCAAAATGTGGTTTATCCGGTTTCAGTGTTTCCGATTTGCACATTCCAGACTTGAAACAACCATGGGAACTCAACATCGGTAAACCAAACCACATTGCATCTCCATTGGATATCATGATTGAAGCTCCACTCGGTTCCGCTGCTTTCAACAACGAATTTGGTAGACCTTGTATCACTGGTTATTTCAGAACTTTGACAACTGCTGTCAAGAACACTAATGGTGAAGAAGAAATCAGAGGTTTCCACAAGCCAATCATGATTGCAGGTGGTATGGGTGCCATTAGACCTCAGCTTTCACTTAAGTCAGACTTCAAGATCACACCAGGTTCTGCAATTATCGTCCTCGGTGGTCAATCCATGTTGATCGGTTTAGGTGGTGGTGCAGCTTCTTCCGTTGCTTCTGGTGAAGGATCTGCAGACTTGGATTTCGCATCTGTTCAAAGAGGTAACCCAGAAATGCAAAGAAGAGCACAACAAGTTATTGATGCTTGTAACAGCATGAGCACAGACTCTCCAATCCAATGTATTCACGATGTTGGTGCTGGTGGGTTATCTAATGCTTTACCTGAATTGGTCCATGACAATGGTTTGGGTGCGAAGTTCGAAATAAGAGATATCTTATCTCTTGAACCTGGTATGTCCCCAATGGAATTATGGTGTAACGAATCTCAAGAGAGATACGTTATGGGTGTTGCACAGAACAACTTGGATCTTTTCAAGCAAATCTGTGAAAGAGAGAGATGTCCATTTGCAGTTGTTGGTACCGCTACTAGTGAACAAAGATTGATTTTAACTGATAAGCTTTTGGGAACTACTCCTATTGACTTGGAAATGTCCTTGTTATTCGGTAAGCCTCCAAAGATGTCCAGAACTGATACCACTAAGCAATTGGACTTGGCTCCTGTTGATGTCTCCAATGTTGATCTTAAGGAGTCACTTTCAAGAGTTCTACAATTACCATCTGTTGGTTCCAAGTCCTTCCTCATCACTATTGGTGACAGAACTGTCACTGGTTTGATTGATAGAGATCAATTTGTTGGACCATGGCAAGTTCCAGTTGCTGATGTTGGTGTCACCTGTACTTCTTTGGGTGAAGAACTCATTAAGACCGGTGAAGCACTGGCTATGGGTGAAAAGCCAACTTTGGCAATCATTGATGCTGCAGCTTCAGCGAAGATGTGTGTTGCTGAATCGCTATTGAACTTAGTTGCTGCTGATATCAAGACTTTGGACATGGTCAAGCTTTCTGCTAACTGGATGTCCTCTGCATCAACTCACGGTGAAGGTAGTGCTTTGTACAGCGCAGTTCAAGCTATTGGTATCGACTTATGTCCTGATTTGGGTGTCTCCATTCCGGTTGGTAAGGATTCCATGTCCATGAAGATGACTTGGGAGAAGAACACTGTTATGGCACCATTGTCTTTGATCATCACTGCATTCTGTGGTGTCACTGATACTTCCAAGACTTGGACCCCACAATTACAAAATGCCAAGAATGATGAAGAAACTGTTTTGGTTCACGTTGATCTTGCTGCTACATCTGAAAAGTCATTGGGTGGTTCTGCATTTGCTCAAGTGTACAAGCAAATTGGTAATACTTGTCCAACTGTCCATGACAACAAGGTTTTGAAGGCTTACTTAGAATCCGTTATTGCATTGCACAATGACTTTGAAGTGTTAGCATACCATGATGTTTCCGATGGTGGTTTAATTGTCACTTTGCTTGAAATGGCATTTGCTGGTAGATGTGGTTTGGATGTTCAGTTGAATGGTAAGCAAGATGTCTACACGGAATTGTTCAATGAAGAATTGGGTGCCGTTTTCCAAATTAAGAAGGCAGACTACAACAATTTTGTTCAAGTATTTGAATCCAATGGTGTTAGTGGTGATTACATTTCTGTTGTCGGTACACCAGTATTCGACTCCAACCAGGTTGTTAATGTTGAATACAATGGTGAAACTGTCATCAATGAACCAAGATCTAAGCTTCAAGAGCAATGGACTTTAACCTCCCACAATATCCAAAGACTGAGAGACAATCCACAATCTGCAGATCAAGAATTCGGCATTATTGCAGATAATAACGACCCAGGTTTGACTTATTCTTTGACATTCGAACCATCCGATGATTTGGGAATTAACTCATTGTCCTCTAAGCCAAAGGTTGCAATCTTGAGAGAACAAGGTGTCAATGGTCAACAAGAAATGGCATGGTCCTTCCAACAGGCAGGTTTCGAGGTTGTCGATGTCCATATGACTGATATTATTTCAGGTAAGGTAACTTTAGATGACTTTGTCGGTCTTGCAGCATGTGGTGGTTTCTCATATGGTGATGTTCTTGGTGCTGGTAACGGTTGGGCAAAATCTGTTCTTTACAATGATAGAGCTAGAAGCGAATTCTCAAGATTCTTCAATGAAAGAGACGACACTTTTGCATTTGGTGCTTGTAACGGTTGTCAATTCCTCAGTAAGATCAAGTCTTTGATCAATGGTGCTGAAGAATGGCCAAGTTTTGAAAGAAATAAATCTGAACAATATGAATCCAGAGTCTGTACCTTGGAAATTTCTCAAGAATCAAGTGAAGACCCATGTATTTTCTTTGAAGGTATGAACGGCTCCAGAATCCCAATTGCAGTTGCTCACGGTGAAGGTAGAGCAGAATGGGAATCAGAAGAACAGATGAACTCTTTCGTGAAGAATGGTTTGGTTGCTGCTAAATACGTTGATAATTACGGTGTTCCAACCGAAAAGTACCCATTTAACCCTAACGGATCTCCTAACGGTATTACTGCAATCAAGTCTAAGAATGGTAGAGTATTGGCTATGATGCCACACCCTGAAAGAGTTGTCAGACTTGAATCTAACTCTTACTACCCAGCTGAAGAAAGTAAGGAATGGAACGGTTACGGTCCATGGGTGAGATTCTTCAGAAACGCTAGAAAGTGGGTTGCTGCTAACGAAAGCAAATGATCCATTTCTCACAAGACTAGACTATATAGCTTGATTTAACTCTTTATACACATATATTAATTTGCATTTACTTTGACTCGTAGGTAGTTTGTATGTTGGAGGTTGGAGGTTAAGCTCGCTGCGGGCTGGCTCTTGGCTGTTGACTCCGGCGCTCATGCACTCGCCCGGCGGAACGAGGGCTTACCAATTTCTTATGAGCGGAACGAGTAAGCGAGCTAGAGTTTCTTGATTTTGCATCTCACGGCTTGCAGGCTGCTTCTTTTTATTGTGCCCAACAAGAATCTCCTCATAATTGCGTTAGCAACTTCAGCAATACTCCGGTTACGGCACGTATTTTCTTTCACGGGTTTCTTATCAATAACTAGAATCAAAACGAGATATCAACATGAGTCAGTACGTCCATACTCCCCAAATTGTGCCGATACGCATACTTTTCGACTAGCATACTAACACGTTTCTTTTGCAACGCAGCACACTCATCATCATCATCATTATTAATACAGAGTTTTTGGATCTAACTCCATCGATATTCCATCCAAGGAGACATTTTCACAGGTGTTCTCTACCATTAGGGAGATTCCAGGTCTAAATTTTATGGAAAAGTTATGGGCGTCATACTATGTGTACATGGACAACGATCTTTTTGCAACTGGTTTGCTTTTCTTCTTGCTCCATGAAATCATGTACTTTGGTAGATGTATCCCATGGTACATCATTGACAGAACTCCATACTTTAAGAAATATAAGATTCAACCCGATGTTTATCCAAGTGATAAGGAACAATGGGAATGTACAAAATCCGTTCTGAAATCTCATTTCTTCGTTGAAGCACTGCCAATCTGGTTCTTCCACCCAATCTGTGAGAAGATTGGTGTTTCATTTGATGTTCCATTCCCTTCATGGAAAACCATTGCACTCCAAGTGTCCATTTTCTTTTTCCTTGAAGATGCATGGCACTACTGGTTCCACAGAGGTATTCACTACGGTGCCTTCTACAGAATTATTCACAAGCAACATCACAGATATGCTGCACCATTCGGCCTTGCTGCAGAATATGCACACCCTATTGAAGTCATGCTTTTAGGTTTCGGAACTGTTGGTATCCCTATCGTCTGGTGTTACTTCACAAGAAACTTGCACTTATTCACAATCTGTGTTTGGATTACTTTGAGATTGTTCCAAGCAATCGATGCTCACTCCGGTTACGAATTCCCATTCTCTTTACATCACTTCCTCCTCATATGGGCTGGTGCTGACCATCATGATGAACACCACCACTACTTCATTGGTAACTACGCATCCTCATTCAGACTTTGGGATTTCTTCCTTGATACCGAAGCAGGTGAAACCGCTAGACAATCTAGACTAAGAAAGAGTAAGGTTAAGGCTGAAAAGGTTGCACAAAAGAACTAGACGACACCTCTTGATTTCCTAATCATTCAGTCACTCACACTAATTCACCTATATATAGATATGTAGCTGCCTTGCAGACACTGTGATAAGAATATACTATTCGTTCGAACTGGCGACCGTGACGCGTAATGAGAGGGAAGCACGTCCTTCGTCCACGCAAAAAAAAAAACCCTGTCAGACTCCAGCGCACAGCGAGCGTTCAAATTATAGAAAAAACTATAAAAGGAGCGCCACCCCCTTCTTTTTTCAGCATCTCTTCTACACTAAGGGCCACGCTTTATTCATGAGGTTTCTTGAAAGCCATACTATCATTGATGTGGAGCAGCTGCCCTACAAACATTGATGGTTTCAAATAATAACGCTGGACCTTTTGACCCAGCGTTTCTTTCTCCTTCTTGCAGCTTCTAAATGATGAGACACAATTAACACAGACCTGTACTAATTCTTCGGAATGTGAGGATAAACTAAT
>JAMYHI010000450.1:0-14268 GCA_025531525.1 Pichia sp. P7020A | reverse complement strand
GGCGAAAGAGTTGTTTCTGGTGTCCCAACCACCTTAGCTCCAATCGCTTACGAAACCTACATTTAAGGGATCTGGTATCAATGTTTCCACATTTTCTACCATTTGTGTCTTTTATAAGTTTGTTAATAAATCTCTTCTCTGAAGATTTAATCATTTTGCGGTCAGCATGGCGTAGTTTTAGTAGTTTCTAGCTGTCCCATTTATTCCACTGATAAGTTCTCTAGGTGATGAATGGTATAAATAGCAAGTATTTTCAAGCCCGAGGCCCCGAAAGTCGTTAGACGGAAAACTGAACTCCCCCGATCGTCATGAAACGTGAAACTGAAAATTTATTCAATGAATTATCGCAGTGGTTCGTCAGTTTCATCTTCTGACTTTTTTTACCGACTACTTGTACATACCTTTCGGGGTTGTAATTCATCTCCAATAGTCTCTTCCACAAGCGATATACGGAACTATAGTACTGTTTGAACTGGTGTGTACTCAAGTGTGAACATCCCTGAATTCGATAGAGAGCATAGGGCATAGCATAGCATAGTATCTAATCGATCCTATTCATTTTCCAATCTCCGAGATTTTCCTCTGAATTTCAGACACGATTCTTTTCTGGCTTATTAACCCAGTAGCCAGCACATAATAACTTTGAATCACAGTAAGCAAAATCCGTTGCTAGACCGGCAGATATAGACAACAATAAACGCAAACGGAGATAATTCATAAGATCATGTCTAATAACGATAAAGGTAGTAAGATTGATAAAATTGTCAAACTGGAATCGGATATCCAGACAGCAGTCCCATACCTCGGCTCCGATGAGAAGGGTGTCAATATGAAGGAAGCATATGATACAACCGATAATGGGTTGGCGAAGCAGCCATTGAAACAACAACAACAGCAATTGGTGGTCAAACCATGGGTGCATTTCGTTGCTGGTGGACTTGGTGGTATGTGCGGTGCTGTTTTTACATGTCCCTTTGATGTTGTGAAAACGAGATTACAATCCTCTGTTTACCATGACCTATATTCAAGCAAAGTTGGAACTGGTATCAAGGGAGGTGCCCAAATGAGTATGGCTAGAAATGTCCTTACCCATTTTAAGGAAACGTGTTTAATTTTGCATAGCGTTTACAAAGTGGAAGGTCCGAGAGCTTTGTTCAAGGGGTTGGGGCCTAGTTTGGTTGGTGTAATCCCTGCTAGAAGTATAAATTTCTTTACCTATGGGTATTCCAAAGATCTTCTCAAACAATTAGATTATTTCAATGGAGAGGAGAGTTCACTTTTGCATTTACTTGCAGGTATCAATGCAGGTATTGTCACGAGTACCGCAACGAACCCTATTTGGTTGATCAAGACTAGATTGCAATTAGATAAGGCTACTACAAAGGAATATAAGAATTCCATTGATTGTATTAGGAAAATTGTGAAAACGGAGGGAATATTTGCAATGTACAGAGGTTTATCCGCTTCATATCTTGGAAGTGTAGAGAGTACTTTACAATGGATATTATATGAACAGATGAAGAGTATGATCAAGCTGAGGTCGGAGAGACACGCTCAAGAAGGTAATATAAGAACTTCATTTGATGATGCTGCAGATTGGTTTGCGAGATCTGGTGCGGCAGGGTTTGCAAAGCTCATTGCATCATTAATAACGTATCCTCATGAGGTTGTGCGTACGAGGTTGAGACAAGCACCTACGGAGATGGGGAAACCTAAGTATACGGGACTAATTCAATGTTTCAAATTGATCATCAAAGAGGAGGGATTGGCAAGCATGTATGGAGGGTTGACACCACATTTGATGCGTACCGTTCCTAACAGTATGATCATGTTCGGTACATGGGAAATTTTCACCAAGTTCTTCTCCAAGTTTCAGTGAGTTTGAACTTGGTAAAAGCCGCCAAAATTAGAGGCTAGATGATGGATATTTTGGGTCTTGTTTATAGTTTTATAATTGTCCATCTCAATCGTGTAAATACATAAGATAAGAGCCAGTGGGTAAGTGGCTAAGTTTGTCAATTTTTGCGAAGACTTTCTTCTCTTTCTAAGCTAGGGATTAAGGAGTTCGGCGTACAAAGCACGACGAACGAGGCACAGCACCCATGTCGTTCAGATATGCACTAGCCAAATATACGACGCATCCAGAACGGTATCCGGATACGGTGCTATACTATGATGAGCAGGTATCCATAATCTATGACGCGTTCCCCAAAAGCTGCGTGCATTTGTTGATATTACCCAGAGATGCGGAATTAACGAAAATGACCCCCATTGAAGCGTTTGAGGATGCAAAGAGGAGAGAGAGTATGAACGATGCCATTAACAGGGCTACAGAGCTCGTAAGAGATAAGTTTCATAAGAAATGGCGGAGCAAGAGTAGTAATGGCGATGATGACGATGACGATGACGATGACGATGAAGTTTCAATTTTGGTGTGCTGTCACGCAGTTCCATCATTATCGAACCTTCACATTCATGTGATGACTACAGATTTCCATTCTTCGAGGTTAAAGAATAAGAAACATTTCAATTCTTTTGCAACTTCATTTGCCATCAAATTTGAAGAATTCCCACTACAGAAGGAAGATCTCAGACGAGATTCACGATACGCGGAATCTCTGCTTGAGAAGAATATGGAGTGGATGGGGGAGTCATATGGTGGATCTTTCAAAAAGCTTAAGAGTGATATAGAGGCAGAGTTTACGAAGAAGTGGGTAGCTAGAGTATAGATACTATATTTTTGTACCAGAATCCAAACCCTGGTATATAAATTTGAGAATGTCGGTTTCAGCCAATGCTGCAGTTGTAGCAGTAGTAGTATCTTTAGTTTGATCATTCTCGGAATCTGACATATCGGATGGTATGCCTAGTACATCAGCTGCAGTTTTCCCATTGTCTATTTCCTTTTGGGTAAGATATCCTCCAAAGACGTATTCTTCGAGTGCTTCATGTGCGTGTTCTATGAGGGAGTCTGTAACTTCATCAGTTTCGAAGATTAATGTTTGCAGAGCGTCCATTGCGGAAAGTGAGGAGGGTGATGCTGCATTGGCGGAATGTGTTGTAGCTGCAGTGGTGCTGTAAGATGCAGAAGTGTTTGGTATTGTGGACGTTCCAGCGGAGGTGGAGTCGGTGTGTGGATGATGTTGAGAGATGGTTGTTTCATTGGCTTGTTTGATCCATTCTTCCACTTCTGGAGTTAGTTTCTTTCTTAAGAGTGTGAAAAGGAACGGTGACATTGTATCGAAATCTCTATTGGGGTAAACGACTGTATGTAATAGTGAATTTGAACGTTGTTGTAGAGTTTTCGATAATGAAGCTAGCTGTTGAATGGCGACATTGAATTGATTTTGAATAGTAACTATTTCTGGAGCTGTGGCGGAAACGAAAGAAGTAGATCCCTTCGGTGTTGGGTTGTAGCGTAATTGACGTAAGGAAGTTTCGAGTTTACGTAATGTGTGAGTCAATTGAGTCAAACGTGGTCTTATTTGTTCGAGGTCTTCCACGGGTGTGTCTTGGAAGTCTAATGGTGGTAATGCCACTACTGGAGGTTGGTGTGTCATTGTGTGATGGTACCTGTTGTTGAAGGGAGAATAAAAAGAAGAGAGAAGAGGAGAAGTAAGGGAGAAAGGAGAAAGTGTAGTGTTGTCACGTTGAAGTGTGAAAAACATGTTGAGCGTATCTCCTAAAGAGGCAATAACAATAGTTCAAGAGGGAAGAGAGAAGGATGATGGATGTTTCTTGCAGCAAGAACACACACACAAGGACAAACACTACGAACATGGATACTAAAAGCAATAGGAGTCAACGTCGACAGGCATTTATCACGTCTAACTCTTCACGGATTGAACGATTATTGGAGACTTACGGAACGAGTGAAGGTATTGAGGTGAAGATCCATGAGATTGAGAGCCGTGGTGAATTCAGTGGGAAGGATGTGAGAGAGTTGGAAGCATTGCATGCACAAGTGAGAGTGCTTAAAGAGTATGAGAGAGTGAATGAGAAGGAAAATGGCAAGGAGAAGAAAGATGAAGAAAGAAAAGTGGAAGAAGAGAGTGATGGATTGTTCAAGAAAAGTGCGTATTTCGATGGAGAGTTGAATCCAACTGGTAGAGCGATAATGGGGTTACAATGGGCGGTTAAATCTCGTAGTGGTTTGGGTGTTGAGGGTTTAGCAGAGTGGAATGAACCCTTTGAGAGTAATATGGAAGAGTCAGATACAGTAGATGCTTACCCTAGGGAGGACAAGCCGCGATTTTACCGGGTTGGCGGGTACAGCGGTGTATACGGGAATAGTAGTAGTAGTAAGTAGATCGTTTTAATGTTTCGTCAATTGTCAATTCAATAAATATAATAAATAACTATAGAACTGCGTGAGATGCTATAGGGGAATACGAATAGGAGTTAGAGTAGAGGAGAGAAGTATTAGAACTATTTTTCCTTTGCGAACAACTTTTCGACATCGGAGACTGCTTGAGCCAAGACCTTGTCTTGAAGCTTTGAGTCAGCAAGAGCAGCTTGGACCTTGGAGATAACGGAAGAAGATAATTGTTCTTGTTCCAATTGTCTAACTTGAGCTTCATATCTGTTCCAAGAGTCGAGGACAGACTTTGATTCAGTTGCAACGTTAACCTTTTGCTTTAATTCGAAGGATTCTGCTTCTAAAGCTGCAGTTTCCTTTGAGATTTCGAAAAGAGCCTTTGTTGTTGGAACAACGTCCTTTAAGTTTGAGACTTGATCAATTCTGTCCTTAACAGCGGAGACGTGGTTCAATCTAGCATCATTTAAGAGCTTGGTAACATAAGCGGTTCTATCCTTTGCGAATTCACCGTACATTGGAGCGACAACTTTACCAACTAAACCCATGAAACCAATGAAGGTAGCCAAAAGTAAAGTTTCGTCATTGACAACGTAAAGTTCACTAGAGACTGCGTAAATGGAAGCTGCTGCAGTAGTTGCAAGAATACCTGTCTTAGAGAGGATGTTGTTACCTGGTAAAGCATCGATAATTGAGTTTGCCTTTTGCTTAGGATCTGGAGTTGCAGGAGTGGAGAACGCTCTTGCGGCCACACGAAGAGCGGCAGAAGCAGAAGCAGGAGCGGAGGAGGATCTGACGGCGACTCTGGAAAGCATGGTTGTGTTGACTGTGCTGTGCTGTGCTGCTGTACTCTTATACGTATTGCTGTTGTAGCCCTCGTTGAGCACTGGTTGTCTCTCTCATGTTCCAACTTGTCTTGTTCGTGGAGAGCGCGCAAATGGAGGGCCAATCACAGCGAGGGAGCAAGGGCGGAACATCCGTGCACCGGCAGCAAATGGGGGGAGTAAAGAGTAGAGAGTAGAGAGTAGGGGATATGGGGGCGGAAGGTTGAAGCAGTACAGTGACAGTAGAACAGTAGAACAGCGATAGCAGTACGTTGGTGGTGCAGTGCTGTAGTGGTTGTGGTGTGCTGCTAAGGAGGCGTGGCGTTTCCACGGCGGCCATTGTTAGTCAGTGAGAGTAAGAGAGCGTGAAGGGTGGAGGCTTGGCAACAGCGGCAATGGCAGCAATGGCACTTACGTAGAACATGGCAATGGTGATGTCGAAGTAATGGCAATGGCAATGTCAATGTCTATGGCAATGTCTATGGCAATGTCTATGGCAATGTTAATGGCTGCTGTCCCACTGCCATTATTTGTCTCGTATTCCGGTGTTTGATTGCATTGGCGCAGTACTATGCTATACTACAATACACATTCTCTATTTACCTAGCACGCAATCGTTCTTCATCTTCCAGGGCGTCAGCAGCGGCAACTTTGCGCAACACTTCACTACCAGAGGGTTCACACAGCTCACCACCGATGATGAGTTCATCCAGAACGTGGTATGCTAACTGGAAGTTGAAAACAATATCGAGTTCGCACACGTTACCATATGCCTTATCCATACTCTCCACGTACCTTTGGATGATTTCCAATGCCAACAATTCGTTATCGTCACTACTTATTCCGACAACAAAGAATAATGATGCATACCGTCTGTAAATAATCTTGGAATCTCTGTATTCGATCACATTGCACATACGAGCGCGTCGTAATGGTATAATGGCCGTAATGTCTCTAATGAGAGTGTTCTTCTCACGCTCGGTAACTGGTGTGTACCATTTGGAGAGCCGCACTTTCCCCTGCTTCGAGAGGAGGATGACAAAGTCTAGCATTGGTTGTAGTTGTAGTTGTAGTTGTAGCTCCCGTGTGTGTCCCCTCTTCCCTCTCCTCTCCTCTCCTTCCCTGTCTGCTTTCTGCCCTCTGCCCTCTGGCAACATGAATCTCTTGATTTCGCAGAGACGAAGAAACGCGGAAAGTGAAGTAGAACTGATTCAACTGTTTCATTCAGCTGATTCATTCAACTGGCAACTATTACAACCCCCCCATACGTGCGTAAGACACACGGCTCATTGCTCAGTGGCAATTGCAATGGCAGACTCCAAATATAAACGACTGAAACGGCTAAAGTCCCAGCTTTACATCAGCGACAACTCGGATATCGAAGAAATTATAGACACAGAAGCCTATGCTTCTCCAGAACTAAACCAAGGTCAGCGACAGCGACATGCTCTTACACATACCACACATGCCACACGGAGACGTGAGAGGGTAGATTACAATGAAAATAAAAGAGTGCCCCTTTACCACGTTGTACCAGCAACGCAAACTCCACCACAGTCACAGTCGAAGTCACAGCCTCAATCTCAACCTCAGACTCAATCGCATTCACAATTGCAGAAGACGTTGCGAATACCGTCGTCGTCGGCATCAACGCCAGCATTCGCGTCTGCATCTTTATCGAGGACTGCAACTCCATCTGCAACACCAACTGCAACTGCAACTGCAACTGCAACTCCAACACCGACGCCAGAGGGTGATGAAATACCAACCTTATCTACGGACTTTGTAGACTTTGCATATATGAAACGAGTGGTGCAGTTGGATTTAGGTAAGAAGTTGTCAGTGCTAGGCAGAGTGAGCAATCACACTGCTCCTGCCAGTGGGGCCGTTCGTGGTGGTACTGCTCTTACTCCTAGTACCGCTACTGATACAACCGTTGGCACAGATACATCCACAACCAGGGCGATGGCCACGGCCACGGCCACTGTAAGTGATGACGCCGATGTCGATGCCGATGTTGACATTGATGATGACGAAGATTACGAGCATGAACTGGGAGATGATACGTTTCAAGAAGATGGCGAAGAGGTTGTTGAGGAAGTTACATCTTCTACCTTCTCTGCCACCCCTGCTCCTGCTCCTGCTCCTGCTCCTGCGCTCGTGCCTGTGCCTGTCTCCGACCACCACCACCACCACCTTCATCAACCAGAGCACTTGGAATTCACAGAGGCCGTTGATGCGGAAATCAAGGCAAAGTACAATATGTTCAGCAGTGCTGTCGTAGAGGCACGCCAGAAGAGAATTGCGGCAACAATCTCGGATATCGACAGAGAGATTAGCACGATTTCTGCGAAACATGTGCAGTTTCAGCAACATATAGCAAACTTGAGGAGAAGTGTCATTGGGGAAGTTATGCTCGAGACGGAAGTCGAAGCCGAAGCAGAAGGGGATGTGAATGATGAACCAGCCACGAGAGGTCGTGGCAGGTCTAGTAAAAGAAGGAAATCGGATAATCATGATACCAGCGTCGAATTGAATAAAATGGTGAAACCATTACATCTCAAACCCGCCTTCTATCCGGCTGTGTTTGAACCCCATTTCCAACAAACTAATGAGACAATATTGCAAGAGGGTAAGAAGATGCAGCACGTTGTTGATAATTTGAAGCTCAAGAGAGACGTCAATACAAATATTATGAGGACTGAACATTCTACGGCATTCATAGAGAACAGACGTGAAATGGAGACGTATCTGAGAGAACGTCTGCGTTTGCTTGATGAAGAGATGGGACAACGATTCCTTGCTAGAGATAAGCAGAGTAATAGTGCTCTCGATAGACTAGCAGACGTGGCATCTAACAGAGAATGGAGAGACACCGAGGAGAAGGTGAAGGCCGTGCAGAAACATCTTGCCGAGGAAGGGGGTGTATAGTTTCATATATAAAAGTGAGCGCTGGGATACACCTGTCACTTTAATTTATAGACGATGACGACGACTGAAATAGCATTTAGCATAAGGTAACCACTAGTACGACCAGCACCAGTACCAGTAACAGTAACGTTTGTACTATAGTAAGTAGTAAGCGTCTTTGCGCGAGACACGAAATATTCACTTTCTACAGCCACTTCCTTTCCTTTCCTTTCCTTTCCTTTCCTTTCCTCTTCTTCAGCTGTTTGTTCAACAAGTCCAGCAACGGCCCAGATTTCAGATTCCAAATACTAGACACCAATAGCCAGTCACCAAATTGCATAACAGCAGAAATGGATGAACAATGTGCGCAGTTCATGGACATCACCTCCGTCTCAGACCCAGCGGTGGCGGCGTCCTTCCTGGAAATGTCCGGAGGCGATCTTCAAACGGCAGTTGGTCTCTTCTTTGAACATGGCGCTGGTATTGCCACAGACACCACCGCACCTACTACCACAACAGCTGAGAATGCAGATGCAGATGCAGAATTGGCTAATAGACTGCAGCAGGAAATGTACCAGGAACAAGAACAACAGCAACAACTAGAGGATGAAGTGCGTCAACCTATCCAACCTACACACGATACGCTTCTACCGCAGGAATTTGGCTTTGGAGCTCCAATGGGCATGAACATGGGAATGGGATATTCCGTTCCTCAAGGTGGCATGTTTGGCCGTGCTCAAAGGAGTGTTTTCAACCAGACTGACGTCGAAGGCGATGGAGTGGCCGTCGTTGATTTAGATAGCGATGATGATATGGATGAGGATTATGAAGATACCAACAGGCAGAGATCGAGTAGAATGACTGCAACTCAGAAACGACTAGCGGCAATTTTCCGTCCACCGTGGGACATCATTACCAAAGTGGATTTAGATACTGCGAAACAGATGGCACGTAATGAGGGGAAATGGATCTTGATCAATATACAGGATGTGGAAGATTTCAGATGTCAGTGTCTCAATAGGGATTTCTGGAGCTCACAACAGATTAAACAGCTCGTAAGGAGAAGCTTTGTGTTCTTGCAATATCAACATGATTCTCATAGTGGTGAAATGTATCGTAATTTATACAACTTCAATGATGAATACCCACACATTGCCATCTTGGACCCAATGACAGGAGAGAGAATGCTCATGTGGAACAAATCCCCAAACGTGCATGCATTTGTTGACGAAGTGACGGACTTCTTAGCAAGGTACCCAGTGGATGGATCGAGTGCTGCGTTGGCCCCATCCAGTAGGGGGCTCAATAAGTCCAATGCCATTGACCTGGATGATGACCGGAGTGGTGATGAATACGTTGATATAGACGAATTTGATCAACACGAGGATGACGAGGATAATTCGGCTGCCTTTTCTGACGCCGATGATTATGCTTCCGCGTCCGAGTCTGAACCAGTGTCCACTAAGGTGCAGGCGCCAGTGCCCATGTCTGCACCTGAACCTGTATCACCACCAAAGGAGCTCTCTTATGAAGAGAAAATCAAACAATTGCAACCACAGGATCTTGCTGACCCACCTGCAGATTTGGATGCCGCCAAGCTGACTACGAGAATTCAGATTAGGTCCGGTATCGATGGGAAACGTGTCGTTAAGAAGGTTGCACTCTCAGAACCCGTACGGAATATATTTGCATTCACCAAACATGCATTTGCAGAATCACTAGAGGGAAGACCTTTCACATTGAAGATGCAACGGACCAACCTAACACCGGCGCTCGACGATGGCCGTACTGTTGCGGAATGGCAGCTACAGAATGCCGCTCTGATGCTTGAGGTAGTTGATGACGACGACGACGATGACGACGAGTAGGATGAGTAATAGTAGCTCTCCTCCCTTCACTGTAGTTTTACCTTATCACCACTATATCCCCGCAAACGTCCTTTAATACACTTCTCCTATGTTCCTTCTCCCTTCTCCCTTCTCCCTTCTCCCATGTGTGTTGTGGAAATTGCCGTTTTCGGAAGTGCGAACGGATAAGGAACATGAAAAGCGCACACGCAATTTGAAGTCGAGGGCTGACGGTTGCAGGTGACCGAAGGCGACACCGACATCGGCACAGCTGCGATTGACGCTGAAGGAGACAATATCAGTAGCAAAACACACAGCCCACAGCCCACAGCCCACAGTGATGTCCGACCGTATGTGACCCCCTGTATGAATTACCACAGCCATTGAACGCTTACTAACTATTTGTCCACCATCTGATTTGATTTGATTTGATTCCATGCAGTCAATAATACATTGAATGAGCCGCTGTCGGCACAGGAAAAGAAGTTCTACGGGTCAATCTTCAAGACCTTGAACACAGATAACTCAGGAATGATTTCTGGAGCCGTCGCAAAACCGCTTCTTGAAGCTTCGAACCTTCCATTGCCTGTCTTAGGAGAGATTTGGAACATTGCCGATGTAGATAATAGTGGGTTCTTAAACCAATTTGGCTTCTGTGTCGCAATGAGACTCATTGCACATGCACAACATGGAGAACCAATCAATTCATCATCTGCAAACTTTGCATCGCAATCATTGGCCAAGTTTGGTTCCGTTCAAGTCAATAACACCGGTAGCGGTGTCTTGAAAAGCCACCTTCAAAACAACCTTCAAAGTCAGGGCCAACCACAACTATCTTCACCTCCAACATCCCAACCTAGAGTTGCATCATCGAACTCTATTGGCTCATTCCAATCTCATGCGTCTCACTCTACCAATTCTGGCGCATCCCCATCAATGATAGTCCCATTATTATCGAACGTTCAAGCCTCAAATTTTGGTGCCATGTTTGATAAAACTGCTAACAATGGAGTTCTACCAGGTGAACAGGCAAGAAACATTTTCCTCAAGGCAAGACTTCCAATTCCTACATTGGAGCAGATCTGGAATTTGGTCGATCAAAATGAGAATGGCCAGTTAACGAGACCACAATTCATCGTCGCTATGCACTTGATCCAATGCTTCATGAACAAATCACTATCGGTTTTACCAACAGCACTCTCTGAACAATTATGGAAAGTTGCAGAAAATGCACCTCTGTCTAGTGCAGGTTGGGCAGCATCAAGCTCTCCAAGCGGACAACACGCTTCTGCAGCTACGAACTCAGCTCCACCTTCTGTTCCAGTTCCACGTGCTCATACTCAACCTTTACAACCACCGGCGTCACAGTCAGCACCTTTACAGAATCAGCTTTCTGGCGGAAACATTGCGCCATCGCCAACCACCAACTTAAACACTTGGGTCATGTCCAGTCAACAGAAGAAGCAATATGGCGCCATCTATGACACATTGGATGTCAATCATCAAAATGTCATTAGCAGCAGCACTGTTGCAAACTTTTTGATGACTTCTAAGTTACCAAATCAGGTATTGGCAAACATTTGGGAACTCTCAAACTTGGACCAATCTGAGAATTTTACCAAACAAGAGTTCTCCATTGCTATGTATTTCGTCCAAAAGAAACTGGCCGGATATGAGTTACCAGAAGAGACCCCAATAGAGTTGATTCAAAGTTCTTCACCAGAAGATATTGCACACTCTCAGGCTCAATTGCAAGCTCAACAACAACCTTTACAACCACCACAATCTTTCCAAGCTGCTAAGGAACAGGCTGCACCGCAGAGAACTGCATCTCACATGGATGATTTGTTAGGCATTTTCCAAACTGCAGCACCAGTAGCTCCTGCACCAGCAAACGCACATGCACAAACACTAGCGTCAACATCATCATCACTTCAACACGCGTACACTCAACCACCACCAGCGCCAGCTTCCAGACTTTCCTCCCAGTTTACAGATTCTCCTTCACAATTTGTTCCAACTTCTGATTTTGGTAAGGACTTACAAGGCAATGCTATCCCTGAAGATGAATCATCAGATGACGATGATGAAGGACCAGAGAACTTGGACTTGCCAAGAGTCAGAGGAGGCACACAAGCACCTGCCATTCCTGGACGTTACAATAAGCCACATTTTGATTCTCCTGAAATGTCATCTCCACCCCCTCCAGCGGGATCTAACTACGATGCTATCAAAAGAGTGGCACCAAATGATTCCTCTCCAACCATGTTTTCCAGCCAGCCTGCAGGTGGTTTCACTAATGCTGCTTCAACTCTCTCCGGTGCTACCGGTGCGATGGCAGGTGCAGCTGCTGGTGCTTTGGGTGGGCTAGCTGCACAATCGCTTGGTGGATTTACAAACTCTGCTCACAACAGTAACACTAGAAACTTTGATGCTGCGGATACTCGTGCTACCAATGACCAAATTACACAAGCTAGTGTTGACATTGCAAATTATTCCAATCAAGTCAATTCATTGTCTAAGCAAACTTCCATCGTCAGTGGTAAGAAAGATAAGGCCCAAGCAGACCTCAAAAGAATTATGAAGGCTAAAGAAGACATTTTCAATAAATTGAATCAATTGAAGGCTTTGAATGAGAAGGAAACCCAACAAGTCATTGAAGTACAGAATTTGATGATCACTTCAAAACAAGAAAACGACAACCTGGAGAAGGAATTATCAATTGCCGAGGCTAACTATCATGCAGAACAGACCAAGAAAGAACAATTGCAAACTCAGTATGAAGAATCCCAAAAGCAAAATCAACTTTTGAAGGAGCAGTTGGGCAACCTCAATGTAGAAGGCGAGGACTTGCATGCACAGATTGATGAGTTGAATGCAAAACTCAAACAATCTAACAACCTGCTAGCTGTTGCACAACAACAAGTCGCAACACAGGATGCTCAAAATGAGGAGTTGAGAAAGCAAGTTGCGGAGATGAGCAATGCTATTTTCCAGATTGAATCCAAACATCAAATTCTTTATGAGAAGATTGATAAGTTAAATGACGAAAACCTGGACTTACATGAAAAATCAACCGATCTTTCAATAAGCCATGCTCAGAAGACTGTTGATTACAGTCATCTTCTAGCTGATGCTGCCTCTAAAGGTGTTCTTGGTCAAAGTGAAGAGTTGATTGACTCCAATGTTGATGAAGAAGTTCCTACTGCATCCTTAGACGATTTCGAAGATGATGATTTTGCCAATGATTTGAAGCCTGCTGAAGTTGAGAAGAAGGAAGTAGCAATTGCAGAACCAGAAAGTTCAGCAAGTTCAGCTAATAGTACTATGTCCAAGAACGTTACGGAAAATACTACTCCAACTCAAACTGAAGCGTCAATCTCCACATCTGCAGAAAGCGCTCAACAACAACAATTCAGTCTACCTTTCAATGGTGCTACGCACTCGGAGACGTCATCCACCCAAAACAATCCATCCCAATCTGTTAGAGGTGACTTGGAAATGTCACCATCTCAAGAGTCTGCATCAACTATCGAAGAAACTGGCCCATTGAGCTCACAGATTTTACCAGAGGGTACAATGGAAGACAATGACGTCTCTGAGTCCAGCCCAGAAAAGACAGAATCTTTTGAGCTCGTCGACCATCCAGATAGACGTGCAGATCAACAAAATGAAGCTTTGACGGATGCTGACCCACCTCGTCACCAACCTTCTATTTCTAACTCAGAAGTGGAAACCTTGTCTGAAACAGCACAAGAAAAGCCAACGCAGACGCCAGAATTAGAAGAGTTCCCACCAATTCAAGAACTGGAGCCATTGGACGATGAAGACTCATCCAGCGATGAGGATTTCCAAGATGCCAGTGCTATCAAGGAAAGTGCCACACCACCTACAGAAGAAGCTCTAGCAGCTTCTCCTGTAATTGCGTCAGCCGAAGAACCCGCAGCAATACCTGAGCCAGGGTCTCCAGCACTTGCACCGGCGACTGTTGAAACCTCCAAGAATCCATTTGACCTCAATGGTGTTCCTTCTTCTACTGTTGCTACTGCAAATGCAGGTCCATCCATGTTTGATGATCTCGGGTTAGAGGATGCCAAGGTTGAAAATGTCGATGCAGGTTTTGAGGATTCTGCTGTGAATTCTGGCTTTAACAGTGCAGGATTTTCTTTTATCAATAATGCCCCAGAGGAGCCAACACAACCTGCAGGTGGTGATGATTGGGAGCAAGTGTTTGCAGGATTTGGTAATGATCCAAATTTGCAGCCAGCTGTCGTTGAAGATCAAAATGCAAATATGAGCTTTGAACAGCATTTTGATCACCAGCCTCAGTCCTTTGGTTTTAATGCAAACGTTGCGGATGATGTTGCAAAGG
>JAMYHI010000045.1:0-78154 GCA_025531525.1 Pichia sp. P7020A | reverse complement strand
AAGCTGATCTTGCTTCCAATCTAACTTTAGCTGCATAGTTTTATAATATTTATAGAGGCTTATAAACTATAGGTACAAATTTGTTCAACAAAATTTCGCTCTGAGTTTTTGTATATACTACAGCTTTTGATGAGTGTATAATAAAAGGAACACATCAAGTGACCTGATTGTGAACTAAACAGGAGTAATTTTGATTTAGGGGTAATTTTTCATAACAGAGGGAATGTTACTAGGGGAAAAAAAGAAATGAAAGGAAAAGAAGTGATGGGCTGAGTAAAATTACATCAACACCATAGAAACAGTACCAACAACAACGGAACCAACTAAGGTAACAACGTACATTGTTGAGAGTCCCAAAGAATGTAGTGGGGATTCCAAGGATGGAGCAGCACCTCTTGAGGTTGAGCTAATACTTGAAACGGAAGAGGAGCCAGATCTAGAGGATTCAGAGCCGCCAGTGGTAGTCGAACTGGAATCTTCATTACTCTTAGTTGCTGTGGACTTACCTGATTGGTTGTCCGAGTATGTCTTACTTGCAGACATTGATTTGAGAACAGCGGAACATGAAGATTCTGCAGAAGCGGAGACAACGGTAGCGGAACCGCTGAAATCACAAGCGGATTGGTGTTTATCCTCAGCAATGTAGTATTTGTTCAAAACATAAGCAAGCTTATCCTTTGGAGAGCAGAAGGATAAGACACCATATTCTCCAGTTTCACCATCAGCGTTAATATCATCACAGGAAACGTAGTCACAGACAACAGCAAACAAGTCACCGTAATCTTCCTCATCGACATCATCAGAAACGGTACATTGAACAGATTTGGCAGCACATTCACAGACATTGTCAGCTGGGGTTGGTGGTAAAGCAGTTGCAGCCTTCCAGTCGGCACCTGTAGGTGGGCATTGCAATTGGTGAGCACTTGCAGATGCAGCAGAAGCCTTTGCAGTAGTTGGGCTGATACTTGCCATTTCACTCTTCAAGTAGTTGAAGTCATCTAAAGTTTTCACTTCACCATCATCCAAGGAGATTAAACCATAGTCATTCTCTTCTTGGAAATACATGTAAACAATACCACCAGACCAGACATCAGTCATCTCATCAGAGAAAATAGTACCAACTTCAGTGAACTTTCTTGGTTGAACTGCATTACAACCGTATTCAGAGAAAAAGACTGGAACAGTCAAGTTTGAGAATTCGGCAGTTCTATCCTTGAAACCAGACTTTGCAAAAGTGGATTCACCACACCATTCGTACATGTTGATACCGTAGAAATCAGCTTTGATATCATTTTCACCACAAGCAAAATAATCTGCAGAAGGAACTCTGGTGTCTGCATCATCATTAGCAGAGTAACCAACAGGGATATTTCTATAACCTTTATCTGAGATGTAAGTTTTCATATCTCTAACAGCGGCCTTAACAAATGGAGCAGAATTTGTGTTGGAGGAATTAGTGAGGACTTCGTTACCTGCAAAAAACCCAAGAACGTTTTCGTATTGTTGCATCATGTCGACAACTTCAGTATATCTGTCATATAAATCGACTGTCCATTCCGGGTCTGTTGTAATGATGGATTCATCTGGGGCTGAAAGATCGGCAATGACATAGATACCGGCATTTTGCAGAGCTTCCATACAAGCATCGTGGTTAGCAGATGCGTTAAGAGCGTAGATTCTGACAACATTTGTTCCCAGCTCTTGTAAGTAAGGGATATCTCTCTTGCATGACTTCTCATCTGCTAATGGATCAACAAAAGAAGCGTCAGAATCTAGACCTGCAGTGTTCTGTTGGTAGGCAATACCTCTGATGTAGAACTGGGAGCCATTGTTGGAATAGAAAAACTTGTTACCGACAACGTCGATAGTTGGAAAATCATCAGCAGCTGCTACCTTTGCAACACTGGATAGCAACGTTGAAAGTAAAGCGAATGTATTAATGAGCTTCATTGTTGAAACCTTGAAATGAGTGACGTTACTGAAGAGCAAAACTTGTTAACCGAATAACCACGAAAGAAGCAGAAGAAAAAAAGAAGAGCAACTGAAAGAGGAGGAGGAGGAGGAAGAAGAAGAAGAACGAGAGGAACAAATATCCACCACGGGATATCAAGATCAAGTTAACCGGTGAATATTCAGCAAAAGCCTTGATCCTGATAGATGCATAATAATACTCTATTCAGCCTCCTGAAACGCCATACAACGCGCCTCGACATTCGCCCGGTGCGTGATCCGCCAATCATGCAATGAGAGCGCCGACAAACACGACATCAATTTATCCTTATTTGGCAGACACATGCGCTGTCTACGCTCTAGGTCTAAGCCCACTTGCAGATCTGTATACAACAATAACACAAGCATGGTAAACAGCACGGTAAACACGTTGTGCACACAGCTTACTGTACTGAGATCCAGCATATACCCAGCCCCACTCAACTGTAATTTCGTCGGAGTTTCTAAGAAAAGCAACAATAGGCGCGGTGGAAAGGGTCTACGTGGTCGATGGACCGTCACGCCCAACCCAAAGCTATGACGACACGTTAAGTGGTTTCGCTCGGCATCGCCCGAGACCGCGTTGCCACGTACGTATCGATACAGGTTCTGATACAGTACTGCAGCAGCGTGTTGGGTTGGTTACGGTGGCTGTTTAGTATAAGAACGGTCCGGTGCGCTGTGGTTGTGCACTGGTTGTGGATAGAACCGGGTACGTACGTACGTACTTTAGTGGGGTTGCAAGTTAGCGAAAAGTCCGACTTAAGGGTCCTGTCCACTTATAGTACAATATATATGGACCTCCATAATACAGCACAGGTTAAGTATGAGAAATTGGCTTTACTCGACGAATTATCTATATTGGAGTTAGTATACTAAAGAAAAGAATGGGATATTTGGAGATATAAAATGAACGTTGCTATTTCGGATCTTGATTGGGTCTATAATAGCTGCTTATAAGAGCAAAGCTGCAACAACACCGAAGAATCCCATGACGGAAGAGGAGCCAACGACGCCAGCATCACCCTTGGAAGTGGATGAGATACTAGAGACGGTCTTGGACTCGGAAGTGGAAGTGTTCTTATCGGATGCCTTAGATGCAGATGAAGTCTTAGCATTGGAGTCAGAATCAGATGCACTTGCAGTGGTAGTACCAGTAGCAGTTGGAACTGCACCAGTCAAAGAACCCAAACCAGAGACACCAGCCTCAGAAAGGGCAGCCTTACATGAAGATGCAGTAGTTGCAGAAACTAAGTGTGCAGAACCATCAAAGGAGCATGCGCTCTTGTTGCTGTCTTGGCTGAGGTAGTAGAGATTGAGAACAAAGGAGAGCTTGTCCTTTGGTGAACAGAAGGAGTATGCACCGTATTGACCGGTGGAACCATCACCATTGATACCATCACAACTGATTTCACCACAGATGTATTCAAAGAGGGTTTCGTAATCTTCCTCATCGACATCGTTTTCAACAACACAAGATAAGGAGCTGAACATACAGTCACAAGTACCTTCGTTTGGAGTTGGTGGGAGAGTGGTTTCAACCTTCCAGTAGTGTTGAGAAGTTGGGCACGCAAGAGTTGCATCGGAAGTGGAAATTGCAGATGCCTTTGCAGTGGTTGGGCTGACAGCATTAATTTCAGAGGAATAGTATTGATAATCAGCCATTGTGGAAACGGTATCATTGTTGACAATGGACACTAAACCATAGTTGTTAACTTCTTGGAAATACATGTAAACGATACCACCGGACCAGACGTCGGTCATTTCATCGGAGAAAATGGTACCAATTTCAGTGAACTTTCTTGGTTGAACTTCGTTACAACCATATTCAGAGAAGAAGATTGGAACAGTCAAATTTGCAAATTCTTCAGTTCTGTCTTTGTAACCAGAGGTTTGGAAGGTCTTAGAACCACACCATTCGTACATGTTAATACCATAGAAATCAGCCTTGACATCGTTATCACCACAAGTGAAGAAATCTGCCGATGGAACTCTGGTGTTTGCATCATCGTTAGCAGAGTAACCAACAGGGATATCTCTGTAACCCTTCTCAGAAATGTAAGACTTCATATCTCTGATTGCAGCCTTGACGTAAGGTGCAGAATCGGAGTTGGTGGAGTTGGTGACAACTTCATTACCTGCAAAGAAACCAAGAACGTTATCATATTGTTGCATCATGTCAATGACACTGGTGTATCTTTCGTACAAAGAAAGATCCCAACTTGGAGCAGTGGAAGAGATAGCAAGAGTTGGCTCAGCTAAATCAGCAATGATGTAGATGCCAGCATCCTTGAACATGTTCATACAAGCATCGTGGTCAGCTTCAGCATCAAGAGCATAGACTCTCAAAACATTGGTGTTCAAAGCAGTCAAGTATGGCAAATCTCTCTTACAGGTTTCCTCATCTGCAAGGGGATCGATGAATGAGGAGTTCACAGCTGCAGAGACATCCTTTTGGTATGCAATACCTCTGATGTAAAATTGTGACTGGTTGTTGGAATAGAAAAACTTGTTACCAACAACTTCGACGGTTGGGAAGTCGTCGGCAGCCTTAACTTGGGTCAACGCACTTAAAATGGTGACTGCGACAGCAGAGAACTTGTTGAACAACATTGTAGCTTGCTTGTCGGTTGTCCCAGATGGAAATGTAAAGGATCAAACGTAACAAACGATGTAAAAGCGCAGCGCAGCCTCTTAAATGTGCTCGAGCAAGTGTAGCAACCATCACAAGCGGGTGTGATCCACCACCAACCCACCCGATATCGCGCCCGCCTAATGATTTTCTGAAATTCTCCACCAAAAGAAACGCGCCACCGTATAATTATAGTCTGGATTGCCTTTTATTGACGCTTTCGCCGAATCGGGAAGGCAGAAAAGCGCGTTTCTGCCGAATCGGGAAACAGCTCAGCCCCGCAAATTTCAAGCCCCGACGCGTCGCTCCAAAAATAGCCTAATAGATCATCAACGCTTTATAGGTTGCTAGTTGTTGCTATACAAAGGACAGGGTACAAGGTACAAGGTACAAAGAACAAGCTTAAAGGGCTACTACATCCAAAACGTGCTATGTGTCCGCTGTGGGGGTTTTGCTTGTAGCACAGACGATGGAGCTCTAGCACCGGTGTCATTGTTGTTTTGATGATTGGGTTGGATCAATCCAAACGACTCGTCAGGTAACATGTTGCGGATGTAATCCTCAAACCCCAAAGTGACAACAATGGGCGCAATTAATACGATAGCAAAGAAAAGCATAGTGCAAAAATAGAGAAGTGCATACCTCCCGGCTTCTCTCTTTCTCCTCTTCTCGGTTGTTGTAGTATAAACTGGAGTCTGTAGTTTTTTCAAAGGACTTATCCACATGATCATGCAGGAATGCCAGTGATCAATATAAGGGATAAACAACAGTGGCGTAAGTAGCAGCAGAATACCATGTCCAATGAAAAAGTCAGCACTGAAAAGACTTAACTCGCCGATCTTGACAACAAACTCCCGTAGTGGTTGGGTGAATGCGTATCTTCCCAGATTCACCCATTTACCAGACCACCAAGCCTTATTGCTCATGTCTTCCTTCATCTCTCGACTCAACATCATCAACTTTGTCGCTTGTAATAAAGTCCGATGTAAAAAGATGGCAGATATCAATAATATCAAGCTTCTACTGAAATTGAATCCCTCCATCACCCATATTATCTCAATCTGGACAATGTGAACGATAACACCACCTAGGTGAGCTATGGCGGCCAATACCGATGGAATCTTGGTACAACAAATGGATAAGACAGGACCCGCAAACAAGGACAATGGGAAAATAAGCATCAAAATCAAAGTATTGACGACCATCGGAAATGCCGTTACAATAATAAGTCTGACAAGCAAATTGACTTCCTCTGGATTTGAAACGCCTGACTGTGAGTTCATGAACATATAAGCAATAACAATGAACAATGCCTGTATCAATGGAGCTAGAACTTCTGCAAATAAAACATTGGTAAAAGGCGCTTTTCTGTTATCTTCTTTTATTCTGCCATCTTTGGGTCCTTCCTTCAATTTAGACCTCTTGAATCCAGTAAACTTCGACCTTGTAGCCCGAGTATAGGTAATCCATGAGTTCAGGTGCCATTTAGAGTTACCTCTGCTCAACCATCTCACAAACTCTCTATAGTCTAAGAAAAAATCGGTCCATGAGAACTGATGAGGATTGAACAAAAATGGGGATAATATCAATGAGACCATGGTAATCCAGAACCACAAGATAGAAGGTTGCCACATCGTGATGGTTGCGAATAACAACATCAAAAACAACCTCGCACCAAAATAGATGGAAGTTGGAGCATAAGCAGAAAACAACTTCGTAAATGAAACCCTTGTGATCGAAAACCCCCGTCCAGTTGAAATGTATCGTGCACCTCCAAAAATAATATCCTTCTTCAATGAATCTGTATATATCTGGCAGACGAAAACTTCAAAAACGGGTGATAACGACATAAAATGCATGAACAACCTGCTACTGGCCTTCCATAGACCTCTTTCAGACAATTCATGTAAAACCAAGGGAAGGAAGGAGATAAAGAAACAAATGAAAATTGATAGCACATATCTGAACACCCAGTCTAAAACTGGTTGCAAATTCTGGCACCCGAGTGGAATCTGCAAATCGGTTATTGGAACATCCTTGTCGTAAATGCAAGGTATCAATTCATAGTTCAATGCCCCCAAGTTCACAACAGTCAACATGAAAATTTCTAATGAAAACATAATAAAGAGATTATTGATGTGAAATCCTGGATGTGCATAATAGAATGACAAAAACCGATCCAACGGCATTTGGGTACCAATGTAATAATACTCCCGTGAAAGGATCTGCTCACCCATTCCACCACCAATTTTGGTAGTAAAGTTCAAGATAGAACTGAATCCTAGATCTCGTCCTTTACCACATTGGAAGTAGTCGCAGTGTTTTATCCTACCGCCTCTGCATATGGCGTTCATACCGGCATAAATATCCTCATTCAAATGTAGGCCCTTCTGTGCTTTGGAAACACCACCTCTTGTACACATAAATATCGAATTAAGGAAATCGGGATGACCATAATGTAACTTTCCACCAATCTCAGATAAAGTACGGGCAAACATGGTACCAAAGGTTTGTTCCTTAGAGGCTGCAACATCTCCCAACACACCAGAGTTTTCAGAAAAAATGTACTCCCTTGCTCCAACAATAGCAACAGGGCTCACATTCTTGTAGCGTACGGGTGGAATGTACGGATTCTCTGAGTCCTCCTCCAAGTTTTCAAATTCTGCCAAAACTGATCTAATTTTCAAGCACTCCTCAATATAATTATCTTGATTTGCATCTATAACTTGAATAAATTCACCTCTGTAGTAAATCACCGATAAATTCTGGTTATCGGACTTACCATCTCCCAAAATAGGGTTGCCTGAAAGTTGAATCTTGTATTTCTGCTTGAGCTCATTCCCCTTTTTCATCGGGTCATTCTCATCATCCTTCTCTTCAACCTCATACATAACTGAATAGTACTTCAATTCATTGGTTTCAGAATCGAGCTCTTTGAGTAAAGTGGCAACTATGATCTGAGGGTAGGTATTTAGCATGACCCTCAAATTGGCCATCTCCTGTATATTAAAGTCTTGTAGTCTTTGCATGGAAACCAACATCCTGAACTTCCTGATGGCCAAAATATTCAAGTAATGTTCGAACGTTTCTTGTGAAAGAAAATAGGACTCCATTTCTGGATTTTCGACCTTGTGTAACAATTTAATCGCCTTTGGATAATTCATGAAACCAGAGATCGTTCGGTACAAAGTTTGAGTGCGCAAAGCAGCCCAAATCCTAGTTCTCATAATGTACTCCGGGGCAGAAGATTTATAACCAATACAGTAAAGGGGTAGATCATTTATCTTGTTATCCACAACCTCCTTCTCGGTTCTCATGGCTTCATTTGCACTCCCAGATTTTTCTTTGGTTATAGTGGACTCGGATTGTTCAGTTTTGGCCTTGGATAAAGCTAGAACTTTGGTGTCGGCAACAAAGTTTTTCCATTCGTGATTGTGCATTACCTTCAAGTACTCTAACAACGACATCTTGGAATTGGGGTCTTGTCTAATAATTTCCTTTAGTTCCATAAGAATTTTTTCAGAGTAATGTGGAATGAAAACGGTAAACTGTGGCATTGCTTCCACTGGTATTGGTTCGGTAATGGTTGTGCTCAAGCTTTGAGCAAAGAATGTGATTCTTCTCTCGGCCTCTGAATTGGGAACAAAGTAATCAGAGAGCTTCTTCCCGCTGTCATCTTGATATAAAAAAAAACTCGGTGATCTTAAGCCTACACCGCCATTCGCTTCATCGCTGACCATCGAGTATATCATCTTTTGGGCATGGTCACTAGAAATGATATGTTCACGATACAATGAGATGATGAACGCATTCCATACTTGAGAGACCAAGAAAATCTGCTCAAATTTGACTTCCATTTTTGAAGTTGCAAGAAGTTTGGAATAGATACGAGACGGTAACCTCGTGAAAACATTCCGCCATGGAGACATCATTGAAATACCACTTGAAAAGGATAACGATAAGGAGATAACACAATTCCAAATAATGTACCAAAGGTAGGTGTCCAAGAAAAACAAAATCAAATCTGTCAAAAACATAAGTCCTAAAACAAAACTGTTCTGATATTTGCATAAATATTCCTTAAAAATGCTATCGCCATAACATCTCGACAAATCCATGATATTCAAGTTTCTGATCGGATCTCTCAAGGAGAGAGTCAAGAAAAAGTATGACTCGGTGAATTTGGCACCAAACACCAAAAGCCACAAGAGGATAGAAATGACTCTGCTTGATTTTCCTAGACTTGGGAATGATGCCGTGAAAACTTTGATCGGGTCATAAACTGGTTTTTGAGTGAATGAAAAGTTGAAAAGACCGAATGGGGCCTGTAAGGAGAGCCACAATGTCGTCAAGATGGAAATTACAAACTGGATGATGGAGACAGTGAGGCCAACTTTAGAGACAGAATCAAGTGGTATATATCCCAAGACAAAAACAGAAGGCGCAAAATTGATAATGGTCAATATTATGAGGAATATTAGCCTTCCCCATAATTTCGGCCTACCTGGCCACTTACGAGGAACATAACTGAACTCAAAGAGAGTAGCCAAAATTTTAATGAGGCAACCAACTGTGCTCCCCAACGCCACAATGGAAAATCTAGACTGAAGTGTCGGCTGATTGTTTAGAAGGTAAACGTAATCTTCAGTGTACAAAGACGGTGCATTAAAACTTGAGTAATACCAAAAAACACTCAAGTGGATAACCCAAATTCGACTGAAATTTGTGGCAAGATGCCACCATGACCGTTTCTCTTTGTATGTTTTATAAAACGAGTGTTTCCAAATGATGTCTCCAAGTTTCTCGTATCTATTTTCCTTCGGAATATTCACGAATGCATCCTTGCTGTTCTTAGACGTCCGCAAGTTTTTGATGCCAGAATAGTACCAAAAAAGTTGATTCATGTCGTCGTACCCAATGACTTTATTATGATCCTTTTCTCGCTTCACATATTCTCCTTCAGAAAGTTTGTATTGGCCATCCCTATAGCATTCGTATAAAGGGGTGATGATTCTCCGCAAATAGTCACCCTCAGGAAATTTAGTCTCAAGCTTGTTTTCTTTGGTGTGTTCCATATGATCTAAACCACATTTGAAGATGAAGCACAAAAGTTCCGGAGTGAATCTCATATTATTGGCTTCACCCCAAACCATCAAGAAGAGGGCTAAATGCGAGACCATCTCTTCTGATGAAAGGTTGTACATTCTTCTTCTCCAATTGTATTCCACAATATCGGCTCTGGATTTAGCATAAAAGTCAACATCAATCATGTCCTTGTTCTTTCTTTTCTTGGTAGACACTGTTTCAATTCCGTCAAGAAGAGTAGGGTCGTCATCGATCATTGCACAGAAATACCATTTTCTATAGTTTGCATGTTCGCCACCTATGTATTCGGAATGGAGTTGGATTAAGGCTTTCGCAGCAGACATACGACTGGACTTGGAGTCAAGTTGAGACATGAATAGCTCATACACATTCTCAAAGTTATCACGTTGAAAACCGAATATTGTGCACACATTCTGGAAGATGGCGTAGATCCTTTGAGAAGGGATTGGTTGATCCTCGTCTGTATTATAAGAGAAATACAAGTCTTCGTCAAGTTTCTTCTCCGCTTCTTCTCTAATTTCTTTGCCAGATTTTGCGGGAGGATAAATTGGAGGTGGATTCGTATCTGAATGAAGCGATGCATATGGAATAATGTTGCCTGTGTTCGTTCGCCTCCGATGAGTATCCGTTACCGATGTCAGTTTCTCCTTGTTATTTCTCTCCAGATTTGGCTTCGGAGCTTTAGGAATCGAGTCGCCTCCATTATTATTGGCATTCCCCATATCCATTGGTGGCAGAACACCCGATGGCTTATCCTGTACGTAGTCGTTGTACAAGGAATAGTCTTCCATGGTGTGCTTGTAGTAGATAGTCCCCTTCTGTGATTCATTATCATTTGTACATTCAATTTGAGCAAATCATCATCCTTAGAAGGCAAATTGCTATGGGGCATGATGTGGACTATGGAAGGGTCGTTGTCCCTTGTGTGTTCATAGTTGCCCCGTTTCCCTTATCTGGAATTGGAGACATGCGACGTGCTGGACATGCACGCAATATTGGTTCATTTCTTATCAAGCCTTCAAAATATCTGTTTTAAGCATAACAATGGGCATTTCTGTCGTAAGTACTTTTGGATGAATGACAATGTCCCCAGAGCTCAATGATTTGGATCAGGCTATGGCGATTGACGTTAGAAGTCCAAAGTCCAAAGCGTGGATAAACAATTTTGAAAGACTGGATCATCCGTGCCATCAATCTCACTGGAAATGCAAAATTGTCAAACCGAAATTTTCCAAGCTGCCGAAATTTACCACGATTAGAGATACAGTCAAGTCAGACAGGCATTCACTTCAACTATACACATTTCTGTATCGTGGATGAATCACTTGAAGAGATCAATACGAAATATGGCCACCTTGACACCTCTTGCGCAACTTAAACCTCCAAGAAATGAGGGAATGAAAACTCTTGATAAATCGAAGTTCACTTTAAATCGTAAAGTTTGGGCTTTACTTCTCCCCGAGATCAGATACATCAATCAATTCTTAGGTCGTAAGACCAAGACGGCAAAGTCTGGATCTATTGCATTAAGCATACCGCAATATCCATCATTGGTTGAGTATGAAAAAGATCAGCTCTCTCAATCAGTATTTGAGCAAGTGAGTCCAAAAAATCCAAAGTTGAAAGCTCTCTTATTACGGGAAGATATCCATGTAACCGAAAATGATTTGAAGCATTCCAAGGAAGATACACATGAACCAGAATTATTAAGAGAGAAGGTCTCTGAAGAATTATACTCCCAGTTGAAAGAGCTCAATGCCATATACACGATTTACGATTTACGTTTTGATTTTGATTACTGGTCATACGATGATCTCCTCAAGGCTGTTCTACCAGATGAGCTCGTTGATCAATGTCCCAGTGCGTTTACAATTGCTGGGCACTTAGCACACCTAAACTTGAAGGAACAATACATGCCATACAGGAAAATCATTGGAGAAATTATCCTAGAAAAGTTCCCTAATATCAAAACGGTTGTAAATAAAACTAATAATATCACTTCTGAATTCAGAACTTTTGAGATGGAAATTCTGGCCGGGGAGGACAACTTTGTTGTTACTCAGAAGGAATGTGGATGTCTTTTCACATTTGACTTTCAAAAAGTCTACTGGAATTCAAGACTTGCCACAGAGCATGAAAGACTCATCAATTCTTTCAAGGCCGGAGATATTGTGTGTGATGTTATGGGTGGTGTAGGACCATTTGCAGTACCTGCAGGTAAGACCCCATGCTTAGTTTTTGCCAACGATCTCAATCCGGAATCTTACAAGTATCTGAAGATTAATATCAATCAAAATAAGGTTGACAGTTTCGTTAAGCCTTCCAACTTAGACGGTAGAGATTTCATCAAGCAATCACCACATATCATAACTGAGTTTCAGAAAAGTTCACCTTCCATCAAATATTCCCCCAAGAACATATCTACAAAGCCTTCAGGTAAGAAACAAAAGACAGGGAGTGTGGAAGATAATGAGGAGGGACAAAATAGAAAGAAGAAGGTTTCCGAGTTTGTTGTTCCTAAATTCCCATCCCACTATGTGATGAACTTGCCTGATATGGCTATGCAATTTGTTAGCGCATTCATTGGCCTTTACAGCAATGGTTTCCCAGATCTTACCAAGGAAGAAGTTATGACAATGGAAGGATATAAACTTCCTATAGTGAACGTCCACCATTTTGAGAAATATAAAGAGGAGGAGATTGAAGGTGATGTTGAGAAGGAGTTAGAGAGGAGAATACATGCGAAGGTGGTCGATCAGCTCAAGTACGATATTCCTATTGATGCCATTTCTTTCCATGTCGTGAGACAAGTGGCACCATGTAAACTGATGTATTGCGTGAGCTTTCAGTTACCTGAACCAGTTGCATTTGCCGCCTAGACAATGATATCGATATGACTTATCGCAATTTAATTAAACAGACAGAGCAGTGTCGGCTCTCATCCTCCATCTCACTGCGCTCCAAAAGGAGCCATAACTCCAAGTTAAATCTTCGGCGCCTTCCATATAGCCTGTGTATCTATTAAATTGTTCACTCATGTGGCCATCCGCATCAACATGCTGTCTAATTACCTCTAAGAATGAATCTGCATATTGCATTAAAGAGAGTGTAGTATCGATAAATGCTTGTGACCCGTATGGCATGATGATCTTCTGGGCAGTTGTATTTGGATCAATATTTATGAAGGTGGAAAAAAATGGGAGTTGTTCTCTAGAGATCACTAAATCCTCATTGCGATCATAAAGGAAGTATATCATCTTGTATAACAATTCACTTGCGGTTGCTGTTGAGATAAACCATGGGTTTCCCTCGCTGATCCCTAATCCATCATATAGGTCTTCGGGATATCTTCCCAATGCAAACCCTTTGGAGAAACTTCCATTCTGATGGTTGATTGGATACCTAAACTTCATATCTCCTACTAAGGCGGCCAACGTACTCAATACGGCTGAATCATCAACAGAGAAGGGGATGTCTATAAAATCCGTTGGATCATCCATGTCATGTGCACGCAAAGTCGCCAATATGGAAGCAATGTCCAAGCCACATCTTTTCCCCTGTAGGATCAATGAAGGTGTCTCGATCAGATATGGGATCTCCGAATTTTTAAAGCCAGACTCGAGTAAGATATACATTCTAAGAGCGGTAAATGACATTCTCAATTTTAGCCCAAAATCTTGATCATCAAAATGATTTGAAACTTTAATACCCGCCTTCAAGGCTTTCAACATAGTCAAAGCTGTGAAAAGATGAATGGAATCCACTTCTTCCCACAAATCAAACCCATTTTCATTCCAGTTCAGCAAGATATAAGTTAGATCGGGCTTGATTATATTTTCATAGACATGTTTCATATTAGTCAAGAGTTCTGGATGAGAGAAATCCATATTATTATCAAGTAAGAAATTAATGTAATTGGTGATCGCGATGACTCTCAAACCGGGGCCATCTCTTTGAGGTCTCCCCCAATGATCATCAAACGTTGTAGAATCGGCCATGAATTTTGGTTCCCCAAGCCCATCCAATGACTCCCAAGTTCCAGATTTGTTATCAAGCCTTTGCAACTTATAATTGTTAGCAATATATGATTCAATGGCGAGAAATAGGTTTTTACTAATGTCGGAGTTGTACTCCGGTCCGTTATCTTGCAAATATTCAGTCAATGAGTTGACGGTGATGGCAGCATCTCTCACCCATTGATAAAAGTAGTTTGGATTCTCTTTGGAAGGAGATGCAATGACAGCTCCAGGAGCAACAGATGAGTCCAAGATACCTACACCTCCTATATTTTGCAAAATTCTATGGAATGAGACGTCGGCTTGTTCGTTCAACCACTGATTGAACTCTTCATCTATTGTTTCATTGAGGTTAAACACACTCTGTATTCCACCATACAAGTATACGTCAGGTACTGAGGGTTTGGAGTCAATCCCAGTGAAAAATCCTGTAAGAATGTCTCTCCAATAATTGAAGAGTGCAATCGGAGTTGTACCTGAGATGCTGTCGGGACTGGGATCATTCTTCAAGAAGTTGAACCGTTCTAGAGTCTCAACTGGGAATGCATGGGTATGTGTGCTGAGAGCTGTCAACACAGGTACCATTGTGAGCAGTGACATGCCCACGTTAAAGAATCTCATTTGCATAATAAACCAAGTGATATCTAATCTTGATCTCTGAACTCCGTGATTTGGTTGTGTAATGTGAATGGGGTAGCAAAGTTTGGACCACAGAAACTATTTACTCTGTCTCTTGTAAAGATGATTTTAGGATCTAGTAAACTGATGGTTGCGTATTGAATGTACACGCAGCACCCAGCCCTGTCTTGGAAGCCATAGTTTAGAGTTCAAACGGGAGCAACGGGGACAGTCCGATTGCGATAAGCCTGCTGGAAATTTTGAGAGACCGCAGTGTGGGGTGTGCGGTGGGTCCAAGGTACAAGGTTTAAGCTGGGGCTGGGGCTGGATGGGAAGTGGGAAGCAGGTTATTTACATTACCACACCGTATCGTGTGCTCGTACCTACAGAAGATAGTCTGTTAACTCTTGACGGTCTGTTCATCTACCTATACGTCGCAACATCCCGATGCTGGCTGTGCAAAGGTCCACCCCCAGCACCCCGGCTATAGTCACCGGCGAACTAGCAACTAGCAGCAAATTCCGAATTCCGAAGACCCGATATCGGAGATCGGCCTGGTGGCAGGTGGAAGAGTTAATCGAAAGTGAGCACGGTACCGTAATGATATGTTCCTCTCTTCTTTGAGAAACACACTGTACGTTATCGCTTAATAACAGCTAACTGCAACGAAAATGCCCCAAGAAGTAAAGAAGCTCATTGAAATCCTATCCAAGTATGCTACTTGTGACATGTCCGATGCATTGGTGAAATACAAGCACAAGTACGGTGGTTCCTTACCAAACCTCCATCGCTACTCTAGTAATCAAACCAGGAGAACAATGGTCGGCAAAGCTTACACTGTCTTGTTTGCTCCCAAGGATGATCCAAGAGAGGCTATCGGTGGTGGTTATATCGATAACTTACCAGAAGACTCCGTCTTGGTTATTGCCACCACTCTAAATTTACAAAAGAAAGATGCCCCATACACCAAAATGACCAACGCGTTATATGGTGGATTGATGTCCACTAGAGCAACGTACTTGAAGAGCAGGGGTACTGTCGTTTTCGGTAGAGTCAGAGATATCGATGAACATTTGGAATTGAACAGAGATGTCTTCTCTTACGGTTTAGGATCTGCAGCTCACGGACCTGTAGTGAAAATGGTCGGTATCAACGTGCCAGTGGAGATTCTCATTGATGGTTATCCTGAACCATACATTGAGACTATCAATCCAGGTGATATTATCATGGGTGATGACAATGGTGTCGTCAAAGTCCCCAACGATGAGGAACTCTCAGCAATTCTTGACTATATTCCAAAAAGAGTGGAGGCTGATACGCTCGTCAAGGAGGATATTTTGGCTGGTGAACCTTGCACACCTGCTCAAAAAAAGAGAAGAGCAGGGCTATAGTCGTACATCATACAGCAGTGTATAAATGCCTCCAGTAGAAGAATGATCTATTATACTCCATTAAGCCGGTAAGAATGCATTTCATTACATTTGGCCTGGAACTAGTAATACCGCGCAGCACTAAATACTCAAATCTCAAATCAATCTATGCTCGTCACTCGTCAGTAGTTTGCTTAACCAAGAAAATTGAGAGCATGGGTTCTGGGTTTCAGGGCTGTTCATGATCGTCACCAGGTCTTATCTCTGCCTGTGTCTCTCGCATATTAGTGGACAAAGTTTTACAGCTACCATCAAAACAAACACACATGGTGAAGGATACCACGTACTACGATTTGTTGCAGGTGCAAACCTCTGCAACGGAGTTGGAAATCAAAAAATCTTACAGAAAATTGGCTATCAGATATCATCCTGATAAAAATCCAGGTGATGAGGAAGCTGCAGAGACTTTCAAAAAAGTCAGTGAAGCTTATCAAATCTTGAGTGATAAAGAGAAGAGATCTAAGTATGATCAATATGGTATTGAAGAAGCTGGTGCCGCCGGTGAAATGGATCCTGAAAAGTTCTTTGATGAGATATTTGGTGGCGAATCTTTCATACCATACGTAGGGGAGCTTACACTCTTGAAGAATCTCACTAAGGAGATGGAACTAGAAAACAACATTCTTGCTGAGAATGAAGCAGCTGAGAAGATGAAGGAGGATAGTGACCGATATTATGAAGAAAATAAAGTTGATATTTCAGCAAGTAAGCTTCTTGGGGACAATTCTCTCAATGATTTGAGCTTAGATGAACAGCAGAAGTTAGTAGCCGCAGAGAAAAAGAAGCAGGCTGAGCTTGAGAAAGAAAAACTAGAAGAAGAGCAACGAATTTATAGAGAAGAAATTCAAAAGAAGCTTACGGAACAGCTGATCAACAGAATATCCCTATACACTGAAACCGATAAGTCTGCGGATGTGGAGAGATCTTTCAAGGAAAAGTTCCGTCTTGAAGCTGAAAACTTGAAGATGGAATCTTTTGGCCTTGAACTTCTACACACTATTGGCTCCATCTACTATAATAAGGCAAGCACTTTCCTCAAATCAGAGAATACATTCTTAGGAATTGGTGGTTGGTTTGGAGTGCTAAAGGAAAAGGGTGGTATAATAAAGGATACTTACTCCACCATTAGCATGGCATTGGATGCTCAGAGCACAATGCAAGAGCTTGCTAAGATGGCAGAACGTAGGGAGAGGGAATTACGCAAAAATGAAGAAGTTAATGAGGAAGGTGACGCAGAAGAGCTTAACAATGACTCCACTAAATCGCAAGCAGAAAAAGTCATGAAGGAAGATATGAACAATGCCCAAACTGAACAGTCTGTCAATGATGAGGCATCTGAAGCAAATATCGAGAATGAAGAGGAGAAAAAGAATGGAGAAAAGAAGAAAGATGAAGATGAAGGACCTGCTCCTACTGATGAGGAAGTTGCCGAGATGGAGAAGCTGCTAATGGGTAAGATTTTAGCTGCAGCGTGGAAAGGCTCGCACATGGAAATTTCCTCAAACTTGAGAGAAGTAGTCTCCAACGTCTTATATGATAAGGATGTGCCTCTTCAGAAGAGGATTGAACGTGCACAAGCTCTAAAGCTCATTGGTGCAGTGTTTAAGGAAACACAAAGGTCACAATGGGAAAATGAGGAGGCTAAGATTTTCGAAGAGTTGGTAGCAGAAGCAACGCAGAAGAAGGCCAAACAAAAGAGCTGAAGGTGAGGGTTGTTGTATACTAGTAAATAGACTTTACAATTGGATGTATTAACTTAGCATGGTAAGTGACCGGGGGTTTCGTGATTGTGATATTATGTACAGAGAGGTTTATAAAAGAAGAGACTGCGAGAGTATTATGATAAGAATGCTTGAATGGAATCATTTCTTGTCGACAGAGTAATAAACCTTTCTCAAATCGACCACCTTCTTTCCTCTTTCTAAGGCCATTTCTTCTGTTGTCTTTTGCTTTAACAAAGCTTCTATAGTACATTTGACAACATTCATCTTGTTTCTTGATCTGTAAACCTTGGATGATAAATCCTTGATACCCACACATTGTGCAAGTTCGAAAACCATAGGGTTACATCTTAAACCAGAACCAGGTGGAGAAGATCTCAAATGAACAACGGATGCACCAAATTTATGTTCAATGTTACCAAAGATCGTTCTATCTTCAAGTCTTGGAATCTTCACCAAGTTCTTAACAGCTTGCCAGTGAGCTTTCAAAATAGCAGTTCCTGGTTCTTCAGGGTCCTTACCTTCACCAATACCAAGCATACCATTACCATCACCACAGCACACTAAGGCGTAAAAGGAGTTGATTTTACCCTTTGAGGTTTGGTTTCTGACAGTCTTCAAAATGAGAGTCTTGACTTTCAATCCCATGATGTATCTTTCATCAAATCCTGTTGCAAGGGATAACTTCTTTGCCAATTCACCTAATTCAGAACGCTTCTTACCACCTTCAAGATCGACAATTTGTCCCTTTGGAATATCGACTTTGTTTGGTTGTGAGATTGGTGTGAATGAGAGGGGATCCTGATCTTTATGGTCGAAGTAATCACTCTTTTTGGTGAAATCTGTGAGGAAATGTGGGGCAAATTGCACAGGGTTCAGCTGTCTCTTTGCAAAATGTTGTGGCTCAATGACAGATTCAGCCTTGAGGATGGAATCAACGACTTCTGGTTCATAATACTTGAGTAAGTATTGCATGTGGTTTACTTTCTTAGCATCCAAACTTGAAACTTCTTTCTCAAGTATTATTCTGGACGTTGAAAACAGACGTCTACTCACAGAAGAGAACATAGTGTTTGTTTGTCTGTTTGTAAATGTGACGTACGTTGAATGTAAGGTGTAATGTCGAGGTCGAGGTCGTCATAAATCTAGATATTCTTCTGATGTTGAACTAGGGTGTTGAACAATTGAAAGAAAATGGACGCACCGGATTTTCGCATTTTTTTTAATTTTTACTTTAGATTTAGGACTTGGGACTTGGGACCACTGACTACTGGGCACTCGGGTACTTGCGTAGCTGCACTGCTTCGGTAAGCGGATCCGGAGAGAATATTGTTTCTATACGTACAGGTAACAAAAAGTTTCTATATAACAGGTTGGGAGAGCTTATAGCTTCTTTGGGGGGAGTTCAGCCTTTGGAAGTGCCTTCACAGGCGCTTCGCCGAGCATTGTAGGAGCCAGTGCGTAGTGAAGGTTATCAACTTGTAACTGAGCGTTTCTATTTAATCCATTGACAACAACTTGAGCATTGACCTTTAATTGCGGAGTCTTGTATTGCGCAGATGCATCAAATTGGAGTTCTTGTCTCTTACCCTTGACAACGGTGGCGATGGTGAATGCAACTTCCTCACTGGAAACGTTGGAGAGGTTCTTGATGTTAGCAACCGGTCTTCTAAGGTTGTTTGGAAGCGTCGTGTTGGCATATGGGTAGATCATAGAGTTGTATGGTATGTATGGAACATTGGTCTTTGCTGCGTCTAGCAGTTTGAAACCTCTCTTGGTGGTGATTTGTTCCAATGCTCTCAAGACACGTGATTTTGCATCGTAACCCATCTTATCCTTAGTTAGTTCCAATTCTGCTTTACTAACAGGAGCCAATTGATATTGGGATGGTGCTTCCTTGAATTCTGCAAATTTGTCGCCCTTGTACTTGTACAAGTTGTGTTCGTGAGCAACACGTGAAGTGAGAAATTTGAAGACTTGAGCAGCTGGGAAAGAAGGAGAGTCTGACAGAGAGGTGGGTTCGAGCTTTCTTCTAATGAACAAAGCTCTCTGTTCTTGCAGGTCTGCAAAGGAGAGACCTTCGCTGTTCAAACCGGAAGAAGCACCTCTAGCTGTTGCAGTTGCAGTTGCAACCGCGGCTGCAGCAGTTGGGTTTCTGATTCTGTCAAAGTGAGAGACTGTTTGAACAGTTCTTCCGCCTCTTCTAGAAGCATTATATCCTCTTCTCTCGTTGTTAGACTGGTTGAACTGTTTCTTGCCATTCTTTTTGTATTTGTTGGAAGGATTGTAGTTATCGTTTCTCTTGTTGTTTTTGCCGCCAAAAGACTTCTTCTCTCCGCTAAATTTATCGCCTTGGCTGGAAGACTTTGAGCTGGACTTGTTAAAACTTTTCATTGGTGCTCTCTCTTTAGTCTTATTGATGTATGACGCGTTTGGTGCAGCCTCTTTGGTGATTGCTGCCAATTTGGACAAGAGGTTTTCCATGGTATTGGAGTCCTTTGCTGGGGCTTCGGTAGCCATGCATCTGATCTGAGCAGTAGCTACTCTGATGGTGTTCTTTGCGATCATTGCTGGTCTCGGATGCAGTCTGTTACCCTCTTTGACGTGTATTTTCGTGGTTTCAATACTTTGCAATTGCACCTCATCATTACCCACCAACTCTATAGTGAATAATTGCAGATTCATGTTCCCACTCTCGGCGATCTTGAATTTACACCCAGTCGCACTGCCGGGTAACATGTGGCGCAGGGGCCGCCAAGTGGTGGCGCAGCCAGTGAATCATATACATCCCGCGTTCCCGCGATCCCGCCCTCATCGATCTCGCAGCCCCGTAGAAATTCGGGCCGGTTTGCAAGGGGCTGCCGTAGAAAAGCGCACACGCGCGTAGAAACGCGGAGAGCCGGAAAAAAGTTGGCATCGATGCACGCCGGTGATGCGTGCCATAGGATGATTCACATCCGGAGAATTTCTTTTGCGTATTATAGAGTGAGCTCACTACTCGGACTATAAAGAGCAGGGGCAGTCGAGGCAGTTGGTGGTGGTAGGCCCGGCTTCTCTCTGGCGCTACGATACGTAACGTAGAACCTGGTTTATATCCATTCACTCCGTCGTCCATCGTACATTCATCCATATTTTTCCCCTAGAATGCTAGAATTCACATCCATACCCACGGAGTTGCAGTTAAGCGTGCTTGACTTTCTTCCAGCGAAAACTCTTTTGAATTTCGCTCAAGCAAACCACGTCGCAAACACTTTAACTGCATCGCATTTAAGCTCTACAGTCAACAAACTCACTAATGAAAACAACAAGCTATTTATCAGCGTTTTCTCTCCTCAAAACAAGGCCCGTTTAGTGGAAACTTACAACACCGTTTGTCTATCAAATCCGAACTCGGTCACCAGCACCCCAGCTGTGGAGAAGGCAGATTTTAGCTGTACCGGTCTTGAAGCCAGAGGCGTTGACATGAACAAGGTGTCAGAGCAGCTTCAGTTCCTTGCTAATTCACAAAAGGATGCTACCAATAATCAATCAACTTTATTCCACGCATTGCAACATCAGTCTAAAGACTTATACCACACGATATTCAAATTGGGCAACATACAATACACGAGGGACCCTCTGCAATTCCAATCAAAGGAAGCACCGGCATCACCAATACAAGTACGAGAAGAGAAGCCTATCAATTTGATTGTCAACGAGGACGAACCTTTCATTAAGTTGCAATTGGAAATGCAACTAAAGTCTTTTTCCAACTCCGAACTTTCTTCTCTGCTCAAGTTCAGCTCTAGAATTTCCCCACCACAGACTTACTCTTCCGGTACTCTAGAGTCCGAAGATAAGACTATCTCTGTCGACTACAGTATCCAAAAGGGCGAAGAAGTGCCACCTAATGGCGGATACGATTACGATGTTTTCCACAACTACTATTTGCGTCTTGGCACTGTGAAGGTGAATAGTAGTTACCTTCTTCATCGTATCGAACAATCAAATTAGGCACCTCGATGTACTTTACTCTCTTTTTAATGACTTTATACCCTCGCTAATAACCCAAAATAAATATACACCACACCACACGCCTCGTACTTAGATCTTAGATCTTAGATCCTAGATCCTAGATCCAAGCGGGCTTTCCATTTTTAACAAAAATCTTATTGAGTTAGCGATGCTTTGAAGTTTGAAGTTTGAAGTTATTAATTTTTTCTACACTCGGTGGTGCTGTAACGTGTGATAGCCTTCTCGTTCTTTTTCCCACAACTAGATAGATCACACTGACATTGACTGCAATCATGACATCTTTTCTATCAATAGCTAAAAAAGTTGACGCAGTCCCATACCCGCACGAAGGAGACTATATACATTTTTTCAACAATGTTTACACCTTAAAATCTCATGATGATACCTTCAATCTGGGCTACATACTGAAACCAATTTACGAAGAACTTGCCAAATTTCCTCAATATTTCGAAGCTAACGATTCAAACAGAACCATCAAGCTTTCCATAACATTAGATACAGCACTCAAACGTGAATGTGCTCTCGAAGAGATAGGAAAATCATGGTCAAAGCAACCTCTATTTGACACTTTGAAAGGTTGGAGAAATGAGAAATACACCATATATGATGATAAACAATGCGTGTATTTTCGTTTAGAACGTGCAATGTGCCCCCTCTTGGGTGTGGTCATGTATGGTGTGCACATCAATGGTTACGTTGTTGGACCTGACGGTAAAATCGAATTATGGGTACCTAGAAGAGCTGCTAATAAACCAACTTACCCCGGAATGTTGGATAATACAGTCGCTGGTGGATTGGGATATCCGTATGGACCATTGGAAACCTGCTACAAAGAATGCTATGAAGAAGCGGGTTTGAGGGAAGAGTATGTCGCACAGCATATTAAGTCTGCAGGTGTCGTGTCATATTTATACCAATTAAAACCTAACGACTTTGAGTCTGAAATGGGCTTGATCCAACCAGAAGTGGAGTACATTTACGATTTACAGATGCAGTCAGGGGTGAAACCACATCCCGTTGACCATGAATCTGAGGACTTCCAGTTGCTGAGTCTAGATGAGGTTAAACTTAGAATACTAAATGGTGAGTTCAAGGATAATTGCGCGGCCATTATCGTTGATTTCATGATTAGACAGAATCTTATCACTCCCGAATCAGAGCCAAACTTCATAGAGATCAACAATAGATTACACAGATTTCTACCATTTCCAGTGAAAAACAATTGATTTGATTATTTGTTGGTATTATTTATAATTTTTTTTTACAAGTTCGTGGTCTATTTATACTGAGCAACTTATTTACTGAAATGTAATTTGATGTCCATCCATTGTCTGTTCACCACTTCGTCCGCGCTCAATGAAACATTACCGTAAGTAATTGGAGCAAAGAAAACAAAGCCTGACACTAACACTGCAATTACCAAGGATACTGCAGATGCATATGCCATCTTGTTCAAGGTGTTTGGTTTCTCACCAGGAAAGCACCATTCTCTGTTTCTGCAATTGGTGAACAAGAACTCAAAAACACCGGCAGCCATCAAAGCGGCCAGTAGGTGAGCTGGCAAATAGTGATGCAAGAATTTTTGTCTGCCCATCAAGAAGAATGGTAGATAATGCAAGAGGTAAGCTGCAAAGAAGAACAGAATGTTCTGGTACAATCTTGCCTTGGATCTGGATGTCAAGATCCTGACACCTCTCTGTGTAGTCAACTGATCGAAAACGACAATAACAGCAAAAACAAACATCATAGCAACTTCAAACCACCAGCCTGGAATGTTACCAACAAAGAAGATCTGTTGTCTGAGGTCATTATTCGTCCAGAATGAAACACCAGACATACATAATGGCCATGCATCGGGTGGTGATGCGAATGGATGCTCGCTCGATAAATTGTTGTTATGCTCAAACATCAACTGTTGTAGCTCCCACCACTTTCTCAAAAATGGTAGCTTTCTAATTGGCTTCGGGATAAATTGTGCTCTTGGACCCGTCAAGCCAATGATATTTTCAATAGACCAATTGTTCTCGTTACTCTGAATGTTCTTATTACCGTTGATTTCCTGATGGTTGAATGCCCATTCTGGTAAAAGAACATCATTATGAGTCCACATAGCGACAGGGGTAAGGACATGTAAAATCTTAACAAAGGAACCTTTCGTCTTCAAGACATCACCGGTCTTTTTGTCAACAGGATCAAATCTAAACAATGTGTCTTGGAATCTTGGACCATCACCTTCATCAATAGAGACAACAGTAAACTCTTCATTAGTAGGATACAGTGGAGAAGCAACATCGTGAGTCAAAAGGTAACCATTGGTACCCACATGTCTAAGTCTGAAAGTGTCACCTTGATGGACTGGGTGGCCCAGCTTGTTACCTTCGAATGGTTGTGGAGGTAAGATTTCCCAGAAATCATTGGAGTCTTCCATTGTACTTTGCGCACAAGTGACTTGTTGACCTTGTGATGAAATTCTACCATCCTCGTATCTCAATGGGTAAAGGTTTGAGTGGGAATGTAAAAAGCAGTTGGTATTTTTATGTTTTATGGTAATGATATCGTAAAAGTTGACATCCTTGGCTTCTCTTGCAATCACTGAATCTCCCAATGTCTCTTGAAATTCCGCACTCATGAACGCATCACCAGGACCAGACTTGGTTAAGACTGCAAAATGGATGTAGAACCAACCCAAGTAGATGAAGAATGGAACAACAATGAGAAGCACAAAACGAGCGACGAAGTGTCTAGAAAGTTGTCTCAAAGTCAAGCCAGCCTTGTGATCTAATAAGTTCCACAAATCAATGGCGACAGCAATTCCAACAGAGAAGAATGTCAAGACACCAACGTACTTGGTAGAGATGACACATGAAAGTGAAACACCTGTTAAGAAGAGCCATTTATACCAGTGGAAAGTGAAGGGAACTTTTCTCATCTTGGTGAACTTAACATAGCAGTACATAGATGCTGCAACTGATATAATCAAAGTTGCGTCTAGCAAAATCAATCTCGTTTCAGCAACATGTGCATTATCGAAGGCAACAATGGCAGAGCCCAAGACACAAGTGAAGACAGAATAATTACATTCTCTCAAAGTCTCAAACATCAATGGAACCGTCAAAGTACCCAAAATGGCAGATAAAGATCTCAATGGAATGTAAGGAATGGAATTATCAATGTAACTATCTCCGATATTTTCAAACTTGAACTTTCCATCAAATCCAACTAGCCAACCAACAAACGCAATCAAGAGCTTAGCAAATGGCGGATGTAGATCAAAGAAATATGTTCTCTCCAAATAATATGAGGCAAACTTACCGAAGTGAACTTCATCGAAGACAACTTCACTTGGATACCAAATGTAGTAAAATCTTGCCACAAATGCACATGCAGTTATTACAATGTTTGCCAAGTTGTACCATTTGGGGTCGATGGTATCAACAGTGACTTCATCCTTCTCGGGGATGATGATATCAATATCGATCTCAGTTTCGGTCCGGCTCTCGGTGACAAACTCCCTCACCAAAACGCTGGGACTTGCTGTTGCTGCCGCAGCCTTTCTGGATACCTTCTTTGGGGCCATTGTGGACTTTGGAGGATGGGGAAATGTACGCTAGAGTGTCCTCCAACCGAGTTTTGCAAAAGGAAAACGTGTCAAAAACGTAAGAAACCGACTTTCATCCCATACAACCGGCGCAGAATGGCCGAGGCCCGCAAAGCAAAGCGCGTAATGAAAATGTTATGAAACGAAAAGAAAAGAAACAACACGCGCAACACACCACACGGCCAAAACACGGACACCCATACATAGCAGTTTGCCATCTTCTTGCAGCTGAAGCTTTGTACAAACTCCAGAACGGTCTATACGGCATCATTGAACTGTGAGCCTTTCTATAATGTTGAGACGGACGTCACGTACAGCTTTGGTGGGGAGAAATGCCCTTGGAAAATTGCAACCGGTGGTACTTTTTCAAAGACGTCTTATCTCATCAGATGAGATGTTCGAAGCATTTGGAAACTCTAACCCTGGGTCGGAGGCAAAGAGCAACAATATGCACACTACTAAAACTCAGCAAAGCTCTTTTGTTTCAGAAAAGAAGGTTGACCCTGTCATCAACATAAATAGAGATTTCAGCTCTTCTGCAACTTCGCATAATGACCAGACACCAAACAAGAAAGAGGTTACTAGCATCTCTGATGTGTTTAAAAGTTCTTTGAACGATTTTGATGCATCACAGAAGCAAGAGGTTTATGATAAAAATACAAAGAATTGGTCAGAATCGTTCCACGGACTAGGAAACGCTCCTTTCAGCAAGGAAGCGCAAGACATTCTCTACTCCGAATTACCTGATGATGACATTGAAATCACCCCAGATGGATTACTATACTTACCAGAGATCAAATACAGAAGAATATTGAATAAGGCCTTTGGTGCAGGTGCGTGGGGTTTGGCTCCAAGAGGTGAAACCCTTGTTCAGATGCAACAATTTGGAGGTTTGCTTACTAGAGAATATGGTCTGGTTATCCATGGAAGATTAGTCTCTATTGCAAGGGGTGAACAAACCTTTTTCAAAGAAGCTGGTATTCCAACTGCTACTGAAGGATGTAAAAGTAATGCATTGATGAGATGCTGTAAGGATTTGGGTATTGCTTCAGAGCTATGGGACCCTAGATTTATCAAAAAGTTCAAGAAGTCTAATTGTGAGAACATTTTCGTTGAATATGTTCCTACCAAGAAGAAGAAGAAAATCTGGAAGAGAAAGGACGAAGATGTGGAGTATCCATTCAAGAGATGATGTAGTCCATATGAAGTTATGTGGTGTATAATGGTTTTGTAAATAGCATTGATTGATTCTAGGGGTTAATCGCTTAACGGATTAGCACAGCGTAAATGAGCATCCGTGAGAAACTGCCTCACGTTCTTGCTAATAGGCGAGCTCTATACGTAACTCTATCGATATTCTTTTCCGAAAATCTAAAGCATTAAAAAAGGGGGGAATTATCTATTCCAGATGGAGTTAAACAATTTATAAAACAAACCTGTCAGCTAATTTATAAACCTTGTTGAGCTCTTCTTCTGTCTCTTTCTTCAGCAATGGTGAACTTAAGACCCTTACCCTTTGGCAAGGAGATGTATGGCTTACCTGCTTCGTTACCAATGACGAAAACGTTGGATAATCTGGTAATGAAAGAGTTACCAAGGGTGTCCTTTAAGTGAACCAAGTCGAAACCACCTTCGTGTCTTTCTCTGTGGGTGATGACACCAACTCTACCTAAAGATCTACCACCGGTGACCATAGCAAGCTTACCGGTTTCGAAAGAGATAACATCGGAGATCTTACCAGTTTCTAATTCAACCTTGATGGAGTCACCAACCTTGATAGCTGGATCTGGGTATCTGATGGTTCTACCGTCGTGGGTAACAACGTATGGAATACCCTTCTTACCTAATTGAACCTTCTTGACCTTACATAACTTGTATGCAGCTTCTTCTGGAGTGATTCTGTGGATTGCGAATCTACCCTTGATGTCGTAGATCAATCTGAAGTTTTCGTTGGTTGCTTCAAGAGAGATAACATCCATGAAACCAGCTGGGTAAGTAGTGTCAGTTCTGACCTTACCGTCAACCTTAACGTGTCTTTGCATCAAGATAGCATTGACTTCTCTACCGTTAAGAGCATACTTTAATCTGTTTCTTAAGAAAACAATCAATGGTAAAGATTCTCTTAACTTGTGTGGACCTGCAGATGGTCTTGGTGCGTAGACACCGGACAACTTGTCCAACATCCAGTGCTTTGGTGCTGCTAATCTCTTTAAGTGGTGCTTTCTGTAGGAGTGAATAAAGTGTTAAAATTATGATAATTGTTAGTAATCTGTTTGATAAAGATCTCAATTCAAGAGATAGAAAGAAAGAAAAGTACCTCACTACCATATAAACTCAAAGAGTCCACACAGTAATCAGCGTTGTTTTTCGCTGACATTGTCTAAAGGACAACAGCAGGTTGGACAAAATTGTCCTTCATACAACTTCATAGGAAAATCTTCATAGAAAACGAAGAGGAACCAACAAAGTCATAGGTTGCAAGGATCTCAGTTCAGCAAAACTAAAAGGAACCCGAGCAACAACATCAGAGTATTTAGGCACCAAGATGTAGTGGTGTTTGAAAACAAAGAATAAGTACCTTTTTCACTTCATTTCAATTTGAACTTTGATCGGAACCAGTTGTAAGTCACAGCCTCCTATGACGCATGCAGTACATACGGTCCTCTACCCATTTTGACTGATTAAATTTGGCTGGTTTATGAAGAAGTTCAAAAAAAGTATTGCACGAAAAGAAGGATAATGCGGAAAAGAAAGAGTTCGTTAAGTACTTGCGTGGAAAATGCTGTTGCGGTCCCTCCACTACTCAGTCCAGCATCCAACATCCTGTCCTGTGCGCGCGGTGCTCGAGTAGTGAAAATTTGGAGCGCGTGCAAACAGTGCGCGAGCGTCCCAATCTGGAAAAGCGGGTTTTTAACTGATGTTTTATCACGTGCTAAAAGAGGGCTGTTATGTTGCTGAATGCTGAACATCCCCTGCGACGTGACTTTCCAATCCGGTAGTGTGCTCTTTGATTTGACTGCAGGGACGCGTACAAGGAAAGAAACAATCTATTATTCAAAGGAGTGGTTGACCATGTTTGTACACCTAGACCACATATGGGCTTCCTCGCGGCTCAACACAGAGTTCACTCTGTGGGAGAGTGCGATTTAACCGGAAAAGGGTAGAATGACGAGCAGCTTCTAGGCGCCATTTAGACATTGGCATCAAAGCTTGGCATTAGTTATTATGAAATTGATCAAATATTTATAGAGAAACGATTGAAAATAGAAAGTAAAAGCATGAAAACAGATTGGACGAATAACTTCAGTTCCAGTGATCGATGGCGTACTTCTTGAGAAGTTGTCCGAGGTTGAACTCGGCGGCACAGTCGTTGTAGAATGTAACATCTGCAACGAGCTTCTCAAATAACTGTTCATCTTCTTTGCAAGCTTCCTCAAGTGCATCAATAATGAACGGTTGGATGAAGTCATAGAATACGACATCCGTGAAGTCAGAATTCGCTGGACCTCTCCTATTGTGAGATTGAATCACATTAGGAACGTAATAAGTAGGGAGAACTTTATGAATGGTATCATCTCCGGTGGTGCCGAAATCATCAGTAGTGGTATATCCGTACGAGATCGGTCTTCTCTTCTCATTGATTTCTACGTTATCGGTACCGTTGTTGCATGCCAGTGGCTGATTCATCATTTTCTTCTCCACTGCGAATTGATATGGTGATTTGAGTGAGAAGGATTGATTCTGCAACTCTGATTCTGAAGAAATGATAAAGTCGCCATTATTTAAGATATTTTGGATCTCAAGAGATATTTCTGTTGGAACCGATGGTATCACTTTCCACTTGTTCTGGAATGGAGATACCGTGAAAAGGGAGTTTTTATTGAAGTCTCCTTTGTAGAGATCATACCTTATGCCGCCCGTATTGATCAAGATTATTCTGTCATTATCCGTTTCTTCAAAAAAGGAGGAGTCATTGTCAGAAATACACGATTTAGGTTTGAGTTGTGGTAACACTTCATCTTCGAGGAATCTTAATAGTGATTTGGAATCATGATTACTGTAATCTGCGGCGTACATATAATAACTGTGTGGTACGGATCCGTAGGTTTCATCCAATCCTAATTTAGCAGCATATTGTGCTAGTTCACTGGAAACAAACAAGCCCTTTTCAGTATTAAACTTTTTGAGGTTAGTGTGGTGTGTATGGTTCATAAAGGAATGAATGTTAAAATCAATGTATCTTCTGTGAATGTTTGCCTTTATATAATGGGTATCTTCATCATCAGAAGTTGGAAATTCGTCCATGGATAAAAAGCCAACAGTCTCACAGTATCTTCCTGATTGCAATCCTGTGGATAATTGATCGACTACAGAAAAATCCCTGATATGAGAGTGGCCACCAAAGTATTGGATATACGTGTGTGGGAAATATTTACGGAAAACTGCGTGGAGTTCGTAAAGTTCCAACCAGTCATGTGACACTGGTAGATGACCAAAAATGACGATCACATCAACTTCTTTATCGTTTGAGTAATCGTTGAGCAAATTTAAAAACCAAGGCTCATGGATCAAAGTTGATATAGGAATGACGTTGATTCTTTCGTTACCCATCTTGAAATCAAAGAGAAAAGAGAAAGCCAAAATGTTATACTTATTTAGATCGGTTTGGAAATACCTGTGTGTTTCACCGAATGTGACAAACTCGCCCTCGTCAGTTTTATATTGGACGTTGGTGCTAACGAATCTATCACCATATTTGGGTACTGTATTCTCAAACTCAAACTGGCTGACATCTGCTTGATATAGTTCATGATTTCCAACTGTTATGAGGTCGTAATCCATCATCATGAAAATTTTGGAGGAGTATTTACCGTTCGGAGTTGTCAAATCACTCATACCGTTTCCGTCATGCCTATCACCGGTATCGATGAGCAACAAGTCTCCACCTTCATCATTGGAAATCTGTTTGAGATTAGAATGGAATGATATGAAGTCACCCCAATCTGCAGAGTATTGGCGCTGATTTGTATGTCCCAATACCCAGCCATGAGTATCGGTAGTATGTAAGAAGTTCAGCTTACCGAGCTGCAAAGGCCTGAGAGGCTCATTCAAGTTGGGCAATCTGGACTTCAGTTGTTGTTTGAGAGTTATTCTGCTGTACGGATTAAACTTTGAAGATGATGCAGAGGGTGTTTGTATGAAGTCCAATATTTGATCATTCTGAATGTTGAGGATTGATGTTATGCTTTGTAGTAAGATTACTAATACTGTGATGAAACACACTAGTTGCGTTAAAATGATCATTGTAATGGTACGTGTAAGTAATAGATGACCGTAAAGTGTCCTGATGAATAAATAGCACTAACTGACTTAAATTTGCGCTCGTCTTGGTTGTAGATTGATAAGGTTGAAAGAATGTGGTAGTATGTGGGTTAAGTTGGAGGCTGCGATAAGTGTATGTATGTATGTAAGTGCCGTCAATGCCGATGCACAGAAGTAAAGCGCCGCGTCAATGCCTAGTAGATTGTTATATGCACTATAATAAGCTGTCAGTAGAGCCAGTCCTGTTCAGCCGGATACTACCCCATGAACAACTGATGTGGATTAGGCTTCACCCACTACTAGAGGCTGTATACGAATGGAGGTGTGATTGAGGTGTTATCGTGCTGCGGTTAGTGCTCCGAAGACCGAATTTTACAATTAATCGCGGCAATTTCGGATACCACCCATTCGGGGAAACTTCCCTTTACGGTTGCCTATTGCCTGTTGTTCTGAGAGCGCGGGTTCGACTCGTGGCTGCGGGGCTTTATTTATTTTCGCATTTTGGGGAAATATCCTCGCTGCCCTGTGAGGGGAATCGAAAATGAGAGAGACATGTCTCTTCAAGACAAGAAAGAGGTTGCAAGTGATTGGTGCAGGTGGGTGGACAGCGACAACAGAAGAGAATAGCGCTCGTTCGGTAAGGGATTTGCATCAACATACACATCATGGCAGAAGCAGCTGGACCTGAAACTTTCAAGCTCCCAAGACCTTTCATTCTCAAGGACAGAGATGTGTCAACGGAACCATTCACACCAATCGACACCTTCTCAGAGACGAAGAAGATTGCCATCTACTCAACGCTATTCCTCGGTGGTATGCATGTCAGAAGATTGCTTCAACACAGAATGGGTTCTGCAAGACCTGGTCAAGAACGTTACCTCAAATTATTTGAACTGAGCCCAAGACATTTCATATCGATCCCATTTGCACTTGGTACTTATAGTTTCCTCTCCAGTTCTTTATACAACCTTGATGAGAAGAGAACTACCGGTAACGAAGTCATTGCTGCATCCTCTGGTATTCTCGTTGCCACTATTTTCAAATCCATCCCATTGAACCAGAAAGTTGGTCTTGCATTAGGTATGGGTGTATTCGTTGGTATCTTCAACTGGGCAGGTGGGCTAGTCGGTACTTACAAGACAAACTTCACGCACATGTACCAAACGGGTCAAATCAAGAACCAAGAATCTAACAAATCATTGGATGAAGATTTCGCAAATGGAACTTATAAGAAGCAAGGTTTCTGGGAACTTCTCTACAGAAAGCCATTGTCTGAAACCATTGAGGACTTGGGTGAAGGTAGAGGTATTGGTAAGATCTAAGCACGTTGAACGTGAAACGGAGACGGACGTGAATTTTACACATGCATCTTACAACGCTAACTTCTTACTATTCATTACATTATACTACATTACATCACATAACACCCCATCCCACGCCAAACACTCTATTTATACAACCCCAACTTTAAAATTCGATTTATTTATACACGCATAGTAATGTAATCTGTGACTTGATCTTCAGAGCTTTGAAGCTTCAAGCTTCAAAGCTATAAACTCCAAAATCTAGACCTCATATGTTATCATACCGCACAATGACCTTCACTTTACCATTGCAAGAGTACATCTTATTCAACTTTTTAATCTTCTTCTGGAATCCTAAGGCACGACTCTTGATACTGTAACTGTATTTGATACCATCGTTAGGCAAAGTGATGATTAATGCATTCTTAATATCTCCAGTACTTGTTTCATCATCACCATCAGCATTGGTGGTAGACCTCGTGAGCGGCACTGGTTCTTGATCATCTGCATCTACTCCTGTACCGGCACTAGTTGTTTCTGCAGATGACATGTTGGTGTTAGTGTTAGTGTTGGCATTAGCGTTAGCATCCTCATTCTCACGCATGATGAATTGAAAGGATAATGAACCAGGTCTGATATTTCCACCGGGGTGAATACCACAGATGACGTGCATCATTTTACCGCAAAGTTTAGTCCAATAAATCATTCTCTCACCACGACGTGGAGCTGAATCCAATACCAACTTCTCCAATCTTGAATAATATTGCATTTCACTATTTGGTAAATCTGCACCCCATCTCTCGCAGAGAGCAATACCAATTAGAGCACGAGTTCTATGTGAGAGACCGTGACTTCCAGCAATGATACCCGTAGTGGCAACGTGTAATGCCGCACTAGGTTGTAATTCCTTTGGATAAGAACAGTGAACAAATGCAATGTTACAAAGTGCAGGAATGATTCTATTCTCGATCTCTTCAGGTACGATTCCATAAGTCGAAGGTAATCCCGTTTTCAACAATTCCATGTATTTATGTGCCAATAGAGGAGAATAAGGTCTAGTTGCGGTGATTATAGGATCTTCCGCCTTGATTTCCTTGGGGAACATTTGATAAAGGACACCTTCACGGACACCACCCTCTGAGAAATGGACCGTTCTAATACGTGGTAATGATTCAAATGCTGCAGAGAGTAGAAGTCCCACTGCTGGTAATTGTTGCTCTCTACGATTAGAGACGCAAAAAATCTTGGAGTTTGACTCCTTCTCCTTCATGTTCTCAAAACGTGGGATGGATTTCTTTAGTAGTAGATAGTTGCACATGGATTCGACTTTGTCAAATGTCGTTGTGTACCCATTGATGATTGTCTGTATAGGGTAGTTGTTTTCATTGGCAATGAGTAAATGACCCAAACCTCTGAGTCCACCACCACAACAGAAAAGCTTAACGCCATTGGTTTTGTGTATATCCTCTAGGAGTTCTTGTGGTAAGTTAATTTTCTCTAGAGCCATTTGATAGCTTGTTTTAATCTCATAGAAGAGGTCACTTACGTCCTCGTGTTTGAGTCTATGTGAGAGTGCAGCAGCACCGTATGGTAATGATACTGGAGTGTCACTAATTCTCACTTCACCATTCTTAGAGATGATCCAACTCAATTGGGTGGAACCACCACCCAAATCCATGAAAAGTCCACACACTTCTTGAAACGAGCTGGCAACGCCATAACTACCCGTAATTCCCTCTTCCTCCTTACTGAGGAGTTGCACTTTCCAGCCCGTAGCTTGATAAATTTTGTCTCTGAATTCTTTAGAATTAGAAGCTTCTCTAGTTGCCTCTGTAGCGACGACTTTCACACCATTAGATGGGACTCCGAAATCTTCACAAATCCATTTAAATCTTCTCATTGATCTAATAATTTCGTTAATTGCATCCTCTGGAATCGGTTTTTTATTGAGACCACCATCTGCCTCATCGTTCAATTGTGCATCGAATAGAGAGATTCCAAGTCTATCTTTGAAAATACATGGCATAATTCTCGCATGATGTGAAGCCTTTGAAGAGATGGAGAACCTAATACCATTAGACCCAATGTCGACAATACCGGTGAGAGCTCTTGCAACAATGGATGCCTCATTCTCTTCGCCATCATCATTCTCCCTTCCCTGATTGTTACTGGTATTAGTATTGAGGCCGTCCATGTTGTCATCCGTCATATTCATGTGGTCATAGTGGTAAGACTCATCGACGTGGTGGCTGTCTGGAGTATTCTGAAAGCACAGGCTGTCAAGTGACATATGGTCTGTGTGTGCTGTTGCTAGTGCTAGTGCTAGTGCTTGAGTACTTGCTGGTCTGTATTCCTTTCCTGAAACCTGACCAGACCAGCAGAGGGGCGCACGCAACTCCAATTACAGGGTTTCGATAACGGTGTCCAGTAGTGACTTCGTCAGCAAAAGCCAAAAGCCAAAAGTGTACTCGCTACTCGCCCTCTCCTCTATCGCCGGATTAAGTCCGGTGGGATTCCTACTCGCTTCGCACCGACTTACGACTTACGACGAGGGAGTAGAGGCGGGAAGGACAGGAGACCACACAAGGCAGCGTCAGCTGGCCAGGGGGCAAGGCTTTGGACAAGAGACGGGACCAAGGATAGAGGCAAGAGCAGTTACAGATACCAATGGAAGCAGCAGACATAGAGGATGCAGCAGGCAGCGTGGTCGCAGCGCTGACAAACGTTAACACCAGCACAGACGCCCAAGCCGGTGAACACGTCAAGGTTGTCGCTCGTGAGAGCGAGGCTTGCGACAATGACAATGGCAATGACAATGGCGATAACAATGATGGTAGTGACTACAACAACGAAGAAGACGAAGACGAAGATGATGATGAGGATGATGACAGCTTCTTCTATGAGGGTATGCCCAAGAAAAGGGCACCAGCACAGATGGTCGTAGTGCAACCGGCGACGTACGACATTGATCTGGGCCGCACTGCAGCATTCCTCGTGCGCTGTGGTATCAACCTCGTTCTTCCCTTCGTCAACGGTATGATGATGGGCTTTGGCGAGATCTTTGCACACGAGCTGTGTTTCCGCTGGCAGTGGCAGTTTGCTCGTGTGCAGCCGGCTCATCGTATGGCTACCCGTCCTGTTGGCATCGGTGCTAGTCGCCAGATGAGCAGTGTGCTGGGGTAGTCAGGGAGGAAGGTACGTAGTGTGAACTCTGAACTGTGAACTCCGTACTAATAGCAGGCCAAGCCCTCCCAGTCCTGGCAGAGTTACGCCGAGAATCCCACCGACCACCGACCACCGACCCCCGCACTTCCCACTCCCCAATGGTCGACTAGAGGGCTATAAGACGGACACAAACGCCCATACACCTACGGCAACAAAAGTACCATGCTTTATACTGTACATTACTCCAAATACGTATACTAATACTACAACTAGCATTCACCAGCAATGAATGCACATCACCCACCAGCAGCCATAGTGGCGGCACCCTCCGCGCGACAGGCTTACCTTAACAGGGGTAACGCAGTCATACTACGCACGCTGCACCACATGTTCACTTTCTACTCCAGAAGACGGCGTTCCTTTGTACGTCTCACCTACGTGCTCATCATCTACGTCATCTTTGCCACAGGGAACAAGAAACCTCACAAAAAACAGAGAGAGAAACAGCAAGGGCAGCTACCACCACCCGCATCAACATCAACAACTCCGAACTCCGGCGACACAACTCCGAAAAAGGCAATTCCACCATCGTCATCACAGACCCCCCTGCAACGCATACACTCTGCGCTGGCATCTCTAGTTACAAGGGTGAAATCATATCCTGCCATAACGTTACTCTCCCAGTTCAGTCTCAAGGACAAGAGGACCCACGAAACACTATATCAACTCACCTTACAGATAGCGCTTCTCTTTGTCAAGGCATTTCTATCTTTGAAAATAGCCACCATCGACGGTAACATTGTATCCTCTTTGATATCAAGGAAATTCAAACGATTTTTCAAGTTCTTGCTAATATGGCTTCTCATGGGGATCCCCTCTACCATGACAAATGCCCTACTCGAGAAATCAAAACGATTCCTTGCACAATCTCTGAGAGTGAATATCACAACGGGATTACTCGACAAATACTTACCTGAAAATGGTAATTCAACATTATATCAACTCTTGAATGAAGATTCCGAGGATAGTATTCCGGACCCTAATCATCGTTTAACTACCACTGTCGATCACTTTACAAGAAGTTTCTCCATTTTACCTTCCCAAATCCTCACTCCAACTCTCGATATTCTTATTGCCGCCAATCATATGGCAAAGGCAAGTGAGAATGCTTCAGAGGGGGCCTTAGTCTTGGGACTCGTGGCAAACGTTTCCACTTTTGTATTGCGTTTCTTCACTCCAAATTTCAGTATGCTCAATAAATTGAAAAATACATTGGAGAACAAATTCATGGAATTCCATTCAAATGTCATCACTAATAACGAAGAAATTGCACTGGCTAAGGGACATGGAAGAGAAATAGATATCTTGGATACTTCCTATTTTGAGTTTGAGAAATTTGAGAGAATGTCACTCAGAAGAATGGCTGTTTACAACTTTGCCGTTAGTTTTATTTTCAAATATTCATTGGGTGCCGTGGGGCTCATGGTGTGTGCAATTCCAACCTTCTCTGCCGTTTATGAGAATGGTTTCATGCCAAATGAGAGACTCATTTCTCAATTATCATCAGACTTTGTCGCAAATAGAAGTTTACTCTTGAAGGCAAGTGAGAGTTTAGGTAAATTGATCCAATCCAAAAAAAACTTACAAAATATGAAAGGATACGCCGAAGAACTCTGGGAATTCCAAGAGACGTTGGTGGAAATCAATGAAAACGCCAAACTCGAAGGGACTATTAATGGAACACTGGCTCTCCCAAGTAACGATGCTGACAATGATGAGCAACAACCACTTTTGTCTGGCCCTAACGTGGAATACGGAGACGAAATCACTTTCAATCACGTTCCTCTCATAACACCAAAGGGAAACGTTTTAGTTAAGGATTTGACGTTCACTATAAAACTTGGCGATAACTTGCTCATCATTGGCCCTAACGGTTGTGGTAAATCTTCCCTCTTCAGAATTTTGGGTGGATTGTGGGACGTCCAAGACCCGGGTAAACTTGTGGTACCTTATTCAAGGAAAGATTTATTTTATCTCCCACAACGGTCTTACTTTACATATGGTACTCTAAGAGAGCAGATCATATATCCACAATCTTATGACGAATATAGGGAGAATATCCTGCAGATGAAGAAGGATAACTCCACAAGTGCCGGCAATTCATTCCTGATTAAGGATGATGAGTATCTTGTGAAATTGCTTCATCAAGTGAACCTTGATCATCTACTTGAATACCATGAAGATTCCGACTCTGAAAATGAGGACAGGGTAGAGCGTATCAATACGGACACCTCCTGTCTCTTCATGTTGCCTTGTCTCGATCGTGTTGAGAAGTGGCCAGATTTGCTCTCTGTAGGTGAACAACAAAGACTTGCAATGATAAGACTATATTACCATCAGCCTAAATTCGCCGTTTTGGATGAATGTACATCCAGTATTTCCTCAGATCTTGAACGTGAATGCTATAGAATTGCAACTCAAGACTTGAAAATCACAGTATTGAGTGTCTGTCACAGAACCAGTCTTTGGAGTTTCCATTCTAAGATATTGAAATTCACAAGAACTGAAGTCGATACCTCCGTCGATGATATAAACGAAATTGGTGCAGCAACTACTCTATTTACGGGATTTGACCCAGAAGTGAGATTGCAGAGGCATGAAGAAATGATCAGTATCGATAATAGTTTGAAGAGAAGTGAAGATATAACTAAAAGGCTCGAATCTCTAATGAGAATGAAGAGTTCTAAAGGTGTCAGAAAGCCAAAGATGTACATTGAAGATGCCGATGGAGACGATAACGAAGACTAGTCCTAGTCTGATTCTTTCTAAACTTTTCCTTTCGCCCTATATAGAGTATATCAATTTGTAAATCTACAAGAAAACCACGCAAGTGTGTTCTCTGACCATAATATTCGTCCAATCCTCACCTGAGTTCCAGCATCTGGTGACGATATCAATTGCAATCTCAGCAGACACAGACCCTCTATCTCTGAAATCTGATAACTTTTCAATAAATACGGGTCTCATTGCCACATTCTCACATTCACAGCCAGCTATGAACAATGGTAAAATGACGCACAAGGAATTGGGTTCCTTTGTATTCAAATACATGCACACCGTAGACATAAGTTCCTGACACATTTCCTGTATGATTTTCGAATTACGAGGCATCAACATAACCCGACGATATAGTTGGATGAGTCCCATCAAGAGGAAACAATGGTTAGAGGCAATAACTGCATTCAAAGATTTAGATTTCACTGAATTAGAGTGATCATAACTTGTATATTTGAGTTTTTGGAACTTCGCTTGAACGGTGATTGCAGATTCGATGATTTTCGGTGTCAATGTAGCAGATTGTATATTTAAACGTTCATTACATTTTCTGAGTAAATTCACGTGTTTGATGAGTTTGCAAAGTCGAGAGAAAATTGGTAAGAACTTGATCTTGAATCCTAACATGTAGTCAATGTCTTCATGAGATTCGGATTTCATTATTTCTTGCTCAGTTTCTCCAATCTCGTAATCCATCTGACTCTCTTCCGCAGATTCATCTATAGGTGTAATCTGTGGTTGATTGGTAGTGGCACCACCAATACCAGCATCGTTGCTCATATTGTTAAAAATGGATGAAGGAGATGTTGAAGAGTTGGAGATTATATCAGAGATTGGTGATGAAAAATCGTAGTAGTTACTCCCAGAACTATCATCCAAAAGTTTGTTTATCTCATCCTCTGTAGGCTCTAACGGTGATGAGAGATTAGTAAATATGTCAATGTAGGCAAACCATCTAATTAGAAAATAGAGAAGTTTTGACTTTTTGATTTCTCCACTAATTTTAGATCCCTCATCTTTAGAGTCAGAGCTTAACTTATCAAATGGTTTACTATACCCTCTCAAGAGGAAAATCTGCTTTGCACCTCTCATGTGAATTTTCCATTTGTCAGAATTGTAATTGAAGACCAAAAACGATGTGAATAATAACACAATTGTCAAAGTCAAATCAGAAGTGCATGTTTCCTTATTATTCAAAAGCAATAAAAGATCAGATAATGCTCTACTTAATAGAGCATCAATTATCTCGGATGCATCAGTACCCAATAGTGAGTGTTTATGTGCACATCCAAATGCAACAATTAAGGACATAAGTCCATCATTTGTCATGGCAAGTTTAGGTAGCACAATCTTGAAAGGATTGTCGCTATAAACAAGTGAATCTGCAGGAGTGAGAACAGATGATGTGGAATTGATGTAAAAAAGAAATGAATCGTAATAGTATGGCACATTAAGTAACATATCAGGCAGTGGTAGTAACCCTCTAGGGATTTGTTCTAATACCTTCAATATTGAAGATGACGTTGACTCTGTGGTATTTGGCACTATTTCAAATTCATCTACAGATTCCTGTAATCTTGTTCTCTGATGCGTCCTCCTTGCAGATTCATTCAACATTGGTATTGAGTAAAGGTTATCCTCTGACATTTCAGTGAGATTGTGAATCTTATTGAGATCTATAGCAAATTCATCCAGTTTGAACTCTTCGAAATTCGCGTTGTAACTGTTTTCAAACTTCTTAACAGTAAGTGGGAGACTCTGTTTAGTTCCATTCGTTCCTTCCTCATCTATACCGGTAATGGGATGTTCGATTTCTTCTAATAAAGTCCAAGGATTCGTTTTGATCAATTTTTCATTCATCATGTTGCCTAACATCTCATTAACGTCGTGAATATTGTCTGAAATGTTATTGAAAAGGTTTGAGAAATTTGGGGTCATTGGAGATTCAATATCAGAAAGTGGCTGCATTCGCATGTTGTTCCCCAAAATCATATGTGTATCCTTCTTGAAAGAATTCAATTCCTGGTCTAAAGATGGGAACTGATTTGGATCACTCTCCAAAGACATTTTATTAACAGGTTCTATCATTGTAGTATGGAGTAGACTGGGTAATGCCATCTTTTTATTAGACATTCGTAAAAGATTATTCAAATTCTGTGACGGACATAAGCTTGGTGTTATCTGCGATTCTTCATATTCTTCCTTTATCTTTGGTTGCTCTCCGATATTTGAACCAGAGGACTTCTTCTTCACGGATGGCTTATCGAAAGACATTATGTGCACTGAGATATTGTCTCCGTTAACCAAGGTTGTCTTTGCAGTGGTATTGCCGTTGGAGGAGGTGATTTTCCCAGGAATGGAAGATATAGATGGCTCCAAAGGATCCCCATTCAACAATCGTCTAGACAGCGTTGCCACTGGGTTCATTTTCTCTGCTTTAGGAACCTTATACGGCCTACCGCCCCATGTTAGCTTTATGGAATAGTCACACAACTTGTTTGATTTCTGACAATTCAAACAGCTCGGTTTTCCCTCGTCACATTTGATTTTGGACTTTCTACAAGTGAGACAGCCATTTCGGCTTCTTCTTGATTTAGCTGAAGTTTTATCAGGTTTAGTCACTGATGATTTAGACTTTGATTTTGACGGAGTATTTCCTGATGTTGTATTTTCCCCAACAGACATGATGTGACTAAATAATTTTCAGGATTAGAGATAGGTTCTCACTTGCTCAATCGTTCAAAGTTTGGTGTATAATAATTGTCTTAGAATTAGCCTGTGTGTGTGGCCAACAAACGGAGACGAGGTATGGTTTCAAACCGTTAGTCGTGTGCTGGATGTGATACCTGTATAGAGAATCGACGCTAATAAATGACCCGATCGTTATAGTCAAATGAAATTGACAGGCCCAATATGTGACACCGGTGATTTCAATGGTTTTCTTGACAGGTACCGTTGCGAAGCAAGAATGTATAATATAGCACATTTGCTAGCGCCTGGAAAGTCTAACCTGCAGAAGAAATAGAGTCAGATATCTGATATCTGGAGTCCTCGACAGCACGCTTATCTCTGGCAGCCCAATTGGGAAGGTGTAGGCGGCACATTCTGGTGCACGGGTGGTACCCCGACCCCTCCCCCATTCGCGCAATTACCAATTACCAATTATACCACATAGTAATACGCCTTCGTACGTGCATAAATACGCGAAGAATTAAGCTGGTAACCACGTAATTGCACGGCCGCACCACGCGTTAAGCTGCAATTACGTATTAAACGTACACCACGTACATGCACTAGATCGTATTTTTTTGACTTCGGCAGATGGCCGCATGAACTATGCACGTCCGATATAATGGACACTGGGCACTGGGCACTGGGCACTGGGCACTGGGCGTACACTGGACATTACAAACCAACTCTTTACACGTGAACCAACCGAATTGGAAGGCCATACCTTGATTCTCCAACCTCGACAGCTAGCCACTACACTCAAACTAGGCTCCCAGAACCCAGAACGATAGGTGTACCTCCCTACAGACATCGACACCTCGCATTTCCAATCGCCAATACCATCCATCAATATAGTAGTAAGCCATTCCCATATTGCTACATAGTTGAGCAATTACAGTTTCAACCGGCTTACATACAGCTTTCTTCTATACCCACAGCACACAGCACGCAGCGTACTGTCAACTATACCCACTTGTTAGCGGTTACCTCTAAACGTTCCGCTCTGATCCAAGCTATCAAATTATCTGCCATATAGACTAAACCATATTGTACTGTACGCTTTTTATCCAGACCATGTGTTCATCTCCCCATCCTAACCAACAGCCCAGAGGTGATCTTTCAAGGACATCTTCCGCTTCTAAAGCCATGAGAAACATGGGTATAAACCCGGGTGTTCAAGCCAAATTAATGGCATTCCAAGCGAAGAGACAGCAACAAATGCAGCAGTCAAAAAATCAAGGTAGCTCAGACTCAGTGCTAACATCCACACACAACTCTGACTCTGAATCTGGAACTACCTGCAACTCATATACAAACTCCAACTCCAACTCAGTCTCAAGCATTGATTTATCTAATTCAAGCAATACCGTCACCACCTCTTCTGCTAAAATAAATACAAACTTAATGCATAAACAGCCATCAGATTCAGACGAAGAAGACTCAGCTAACTTCTCTCCTTTGATTTCGAAAGTTAATCCATTGCCATCGGCAACTACAAATACCAACTCTGCCCCAAGTACGGCTCCGAGTACAAATACAAATACAAATACAAATACAATATCTCCATGCACTCCCCTAAGTGTAAACTCTAGCACATTCAGCTCTCCAGGAATATCTCCAAATGAAGAGATGGAAGCATTATCGAGAAGAACATCCTTCAGACTCAACTCAAATGTCGGTAATACTGTTAATGACGGCTCTGTGTTGAGACGTACTTCTTTCAGATTGAAGAAAAACAAATCCGTCAACTCAAATAGTACAATATCGGATGAATCCGAAGAGGAAAAAAATTTGGCAACATCGCAAACAGGCACTGCCACTGCTACCGCCTCTAGCATATACCCGGTCAACAAAAACTTGAACTACCTATCAAAGATTCAAAAGATACAATCCAATGTACAGAATTCTTCAGCACAGAATTCCAAACCTCCATCCAATAATTTACCCTCATTGCCAACTAGCAGTTCCAGTTCCGACGCGACTATCAATAGTGACACAACAACACCCGTCGATTGTACATTTGGTGGTATTGCATCATCTCCGTTATCCCCACCTCCTTTCCTTCAATCCAGAAATGCTGCAACAGATGCTGCAATTCCAAGGAATTTGTCCCTTGCGGACTCTACAGCACCTTCCTCAGTTTCCTCAATTGCGAGTGGGAGTTCAAAAGCTGGGCCAAAGGGTAAGCTATCGTTATCTCAGAGAAGAGGATTGAAACTAAATTTGGACTCAATAACCAGTGGGAGTTCCTCAGAATCTACACCAACGTCGGCCAATGAGGGCAATGAGGGCAATACTGAAATTGTTAGAGATATTGGTGGCGTCTCGGGACCTACACCTTCTGTCAATAGATTGCAGAATAGTAGTGTCCCAAATCTGCAAAATAAAATGTCCAAAATGACCCTTAACCTCAACAATAACAACAGTAATCGTCTGAATATGAATACTATGAGAGAAAGTAGTTTACCTGCTAGAAGAAACCAAATGAAGCTGAATCTTAACGGACTCCCAAATAGTAATCCAATGATTAAGCAGCTGCCAAGTGGTGCTAGAGGTGGACTACCTCAGATGCACCTTCCACACGCAGCATCTGCACCACCATCACAAGCTAGCAACAGTTTTGCACCCTTTGCAAAGTTTATTGATGTCAAATCCGGATCTTTAAACTTCTCAGGTAAGGCATCACTCCATTCTAAAGGTGTCGATTTCGAGAATGGCTCTTCCTTTAGAATCTCAATGGATGATTTAGACGTTTTGGAGGAGTTGGGGCATGGTAACTATGGTGTCGTTTCAAAAGTGCTTCATAAACCTACTGGAATTATTATGGCAATGAAAGAAGTGAGATTGGAACTCGATGATGATAAGTTTAGACAAATTTTGATGGAACTGGAAGTTTTACACAGTTGTAACTCCGATTGTATCATAGAGTTCTATGGTGCCTTCTTTGTAGAAGGTGCAGTTTATATGTGCATTGAATTTATGAAAGGTGGATCATTGGACAAAATTTATGGTGATGGTATCCCTGAAATTGCATTAGCATATATCACCAAAAGGGTAGTTCATGGGTTGAAGCAATTGAAAGATGAACACAACATCATTCATAGAGATGTCAAACCAACCAATATGTTAGTAAACGAAAATGGTAAGGTGAAACTATGTGACTTTGGTGTCAGTGGGAATTTAGTTGCATCCTTAGCGAGAACTAATATTGGATGTCAAAGTTACATGGCACCAGAGAGAATCAAGCATGCAAATCCTGATGTTTCTACGTATACGGTTCAGTCTGACATTTGGTCACTTGGACTATCCATCCTGGAGATCTCCAAGGGATCATACCCATACCCACCAGAAACCTACAACAACGTCTTCTCTCAATTGAGCGCGATTGTTGACGGTGAACCACCACAGTTACCTGTGGACAAGTTCAGTCTAGAAGCACAAGATTTCGTCAGACAATGTCTCAATAAAAACCCTAGTAAACGTCCTACCTACAGTCAACTATTGATGCATCCTTGGCTTCAAAATTGTTCAGAGATGGAAGGTGAGGAAGTGCTAAAGAGGATAGTCCAAGAGGAAATCCGAAAAAGAGAAACAGGTAAGAATGATGACAAATCTAGCAAGTCCGTTCCCGCATTGCACAGCGGACTGCAAAGATGATTATGTGCTCTTTGGCACGCTATTATAGCTTAAAGTAGTAAATCTGTACTATACACTTTTGTAGCATCAAAATCACCCTCTGTTGAACTGCACATAATCTTGTGTAGCAGCCTGTTCACAAGCACTGGGCCAGAGTCAGAAGTGAGGTTGGCTGTAGAGAGGAGTCATACTCACAAGGGAAGGAGTCAATCGCACTGCAACTACTTCTCCGCTCTAGCTGACTTCGCCTTCGACACTTCGGTTTCCGAGAAGGGAATCAAAATTTACAATTGATGAATTCGGATCTCTCTACACCAGCTACGTATTCAAAGCTAGTTAGCAATCCTTTCCTCTGACTTAAGTATTAAAACCACCGCAAAACTTAGCGTTCCCACGTTTGTTAGACTACATCTCTTTAACTGCTATCAGTGCTAAACAGGGACAAGTAACCATACAGATAAGAATCATGTCTATTGCGTCTAAGACTGTGAAAAGTGTCAAATTTGGCTATACTACTACTACAAGATGCTTCAGCGCATGTTCAAAATCACTCAATAGTATCCCATCAGAATCCACCAACGCCAACATAAATGTTCAGCCGGAATCGGCACCTATTGTTACGCGTCGAGGAAAGGCTACCAACTTCTCAGATGCCTTAAACAAAGGTCCCTCGTTTGATGATTTTGTTAGTGGGCGTGCAAAGGATATGCTTATCGATCCTTTAGAAGCGGCTCGTAAAGATCCTAACGCACGTTTACCAAAATGGTTAAAAGTTCCTATTCCTAAGGGACAATCATTCCATAAGGTGAAGAAGGATGTGAAAGAGTTGAAGCTTGCAACTGTGTGTGAAGAGGCAAAATGTCCAAATATTGGTGAATGTTGGGGCGGTAAGAAGAGTGAAGCTACTGCAACTATCATGTTGATGGGTGATACATGTACGAGAGGGTGCAGATTTTGTAGTGTGAAGACTGACAGAAAACCAGCAGCGTTGGATCCAAATGAACCCGCAAACACCGCCGAGGCAATATCGAGATGGGAGTTGGGTTACGTGGTTTTAACTACTGTTGATAGAGATGATTTACCTGATGGTGGTGCTGCACATTTGAGTGAGACTGTGAGGCAAATAAAGGAAAAGGCTCCAAAGACTTTGATTGAGGTTTTGAGTGGTGATTTCAGAGGTGAACTCGAGCACGTTCAAACGTTGGCTAAATCACCCCTTGATGTCTTTGCACACAATGTTGAGACTGTTGAAGCTTTAACTCCTCACGTTCGTGATAGAAGAGCAACTTACAGGCAATCTCTAAGTGTTTTGGAGAATGCAAAGCTTCACAATGATCACATTCTCACTAAGACATCCATCATGTTGGGTTTCGGTGAAACGGACGAGCAAGTTTTACAAACATTGAAGGATTTGAGAGCTATTGGGGTTGATGTTGTTACCTTTGGTCAATACATGAGACCAACGAAGAGACACATGAAGGTTGTCGAGTACGTCAAGCCAGAGAAGTTTGATTACTGGAAGGATGTGGCGCTCGATCTAGGATTCCTTTATTGTGCTTCCGGTCCTTTGGTTAGATCTTCCTACAAAGCAGGTGAGGCGTACATCGAGAACGTTATCAGAAAGAGAAAGAGAAACGTTGGAATTTCTAGAGATGTTGAAGTCGGAGATGAAAAGTTCGTTTCTAAGGCCATTCTCGAGGAAGCTAAGGTTTAATACTCCCCGCAGTCTCTACATGCACTAAGAGACTGGAGCCTCACATCAATTCATTCATAGAGAAGTTTATAGATTACCCATTTAAACGGTCACTTTTACTGTCATCTTCCCAGTTATAGGATAATGACCTTGCGAGTTATTATCAAATTTTCAACCCAGTGTATGGGAATACATAATTACACGTTTTAGTACCAACTATTCAACGCCTAAATGATGATTATGCGCTTAAGCCTCTTCTGATGCCTCTGCATTTTCATCTGCGACTTCTTCTGCTGCGGTAGCCTCTGCTGCTGCCTTTCTTGCAGCGGCTCTCTCCTTCTCTTTTGCTAACTCCTCAAGAATTTGCTTCTCTAGTTCTGCAACCTTTTCCTTTAAAGTCGCAATTCTAGATGAGTTCTTCTTGACAAATTCTTCAGCGACTGCCTTTTCGGCCTTCTGCTCTTCTTCCAACTTAGCAACCAGCGCCTTGACAGTTTCTGGAATTTGTTCTTCGGAAGTTGGAATTTCAACAGCGAGAATGGTCAATTGAGTTGCAGTGTGTACATCAACAAGGGACTTCTTGTTGTTGTTGTTGTTTTTCTTCTTGCCCTTCTTACCCTTGAATCCAGAACCTGCAAAAAAGGTCTCCTCAGTCTTTTGAATGAGTTCCGCATTTTCAGGTAACTTGATCTCAACAGTCTTGGTTGGTCTGTTATCCAATGAGAAAGAGTTCAATTGCTTCAATGTCTCAGCTTCGTCGGCAAACTTGTAAGATGGGTCTAAAGTCTTGATGATTCTCTTGAGAATCTCCACCTGCTCATTGGTTTCACCAACCTTGTTCGCATCTTCAAGTTCCTCAATCTCTTCAAGAAGATCATTTCTTTCCAAGTACAATGTGTATGCCTTTTCATCTTCTTCTCTCTTTTTACGTTCGTTATCCATGTCGGCCTTAAACTTCTTAAACTTTGCATCAAAGTCATCTCTAATCTTTCTAATTTGCTTGAGAAGTTCATACTTTTCATTTTGTAATGCCCTTCTCTTTGTGAAAAGCTCGTCTCTCTTCGATTGGACACCTTTGTTCTTGTTCGTTAGTTCATTCAATTCCTTGGTCACCACTTCAAAGTTAGCTTGAGCTTCCTTGTTACTGACAGTTGATAAAGTTTCCTTCAGTTCTGCAATCTTAGCCTTATCTGCGTCAATGGACTTTTGAATGACTTCAATACCAGCAAAGTCCTTCTTCAATTTGTTCAAAGATGAAATCTCCTTCATAGCCTTCTTTTCCTGAACTAACATCAAAGAACCGGATTCAACTTCAGATTCAAGCTTTTGAATCTTTCTGTCGATTTCTTCAACAGTCTTGAAGTTATACTTGGAAGTTTTTGATGTAATTTCAGCAACCTTCTTCTTGATGGTTTGGTCAATTAATCTAACTTGTTCGTTGATGTGTTGTCTCTTCTTCTTGATTTCATCTTGTGATTGGATGGTCTTTCTCAATTCAGAGGTCAATGCTTGACGCTTTTCATTGTCAGCCTTTGGAGAAACGGTAGCATCCAATTGTGCAGACAATGAGTTGATTTGAGTTTCAAGTTTCGTGATTTGTTCATTCAAAGCTGCAATTTGCTTGTTCTTTGCAGCAACATCTGGTTGCTTAATGAACTTTCTTGGCTTTGGTGGTTCAATTTCTGGGATGACAGCTGACATTGTTATCTATAGTATGAATCTCTCTTGTGGGTCAATAGTTAGTATTTCGAGCTTCCAATTTATGTGCATAATGAAAATTGAGATCAACCGGCTGGAAAAACGAGCTTCCTCCAACATCATTGTTTAGGTTAACTTTGCATCATACGTACTGTGTTGACTGTTGAATCAAAATATAGAAGAAGAATTCACGATAAAAAATAGGAAAACAGTCCATCCAGGTGCTTGTTACATGAATGTGTACGTGGCTCCAACCTTCGTGAATTTTCGACGTTGAGGGTTGAGGATCCACAGATCAGAATACTGATTACCCGACTAAATCTTCAATATTGAAAAAACCTAAAAAAAACCTAAAAAAGCCCGAGACCGGGTTTGAACCGGTGACCAACAGATTTGCAATCTGCTGCTCTACCACTGAGCTACTCGTGCATTTTCTATTTTAGATTGTTTATAGTTCTTTCTGTCATGCATAGCGCACGTGACCTTTTGGCGCCAATTATTAGTTTTTTTCTAAGTTCAACAAAAGAGTCTACTAGCAGTTCGCTTGGCCAGTAAATTGCCTAAATACGTGTCGAGTTAAATTGGTTGAAACGTCAAAGGTATATGTTAAAGAAAAGGAGTAATATGACTACTACCAAGATGAGCTGTTGGTTTTAGATCTTACTAAATTGCGTTCATAGAAGTGGAGTTGGCTGTGCATCTCTCTGGTGTTGACAGCTACCTTTACTGATTAGGATTTAGAGATAACGGAATACCACTAGGCGCACTTCTACAAGAGTATATGGAAGTAACCCTTGGGTCTACAAACGGAATCGTGCACTTCCTTTTACATTGTTTATTCGAACTCCTTTTAACCTTTTGTCATACCGTAAAGGAAGTAGACAGTCTAAAACAGTTATACCTCAACAAGTTCCGCTACTCCTCGGCATACTTTGGTTTCCAGATGCTCATAGTGCAATTTATTGGATAATCACGACTCAACTACCCATGATAATATTATTTTCAAACCTGTTACGTTACGCTACTCGTCCCTAACATGTTTATCCCTTTAGTGCGGTCGGGCTCCATGTAACAGAAGCTTGGATTCTAGAGGTAAGAGCGCAGGTAAGAAACAAGATGTTCAGTGAAGAACTCATGCAGCATAAAAGTGAAATAGTAGCGAAGGGGAGATGATGTGGTTTTTGCAGTAACTTCTTTGTGGAATAATGTTAGGTTATGCCTTTAGAGATATGACCTAATCCCCTAATGATATCGAAGGAGGGGCAATGCCTTCTCCTGGTAGATCTTCCAAAATTAGCTTACCCTTTTTAAGTTAGCTTATATAATGTTACACCTTTGGTGCAAATAGGCAACCCAGTGCATTAGTGATGAAACTTTGAAGGAGCTTGTTTTATTGTGATTCGCAGATTCTGCAAATGTTTTTTTTCTTTGAAGAAAGAGGGTTAAAGATCAACAATTAGTTACGCAACCCAGAAAACCAGTGATAAATGTCCATTATTTGACTCCCCCATATTCACAGTCTGAAAACTTGAGGGATGACTTGAGTGAGAAAACTAGAAGGCACTGATCAGCTACACTTACTTTTACCATAAGTATACGTCGTAGTTCCCTCACGACGTTCCCTCTTCGTGACCTCTAGTGAAGTCTAAATAGATTCACACGACAACAAAGATTATATCCACGGAAACAAAATAATCATTTACATGGTAGCGAGAAGTCGACTCCGACGGTTTCTGTACACTATCCGAAACTAGATTCTCCTGAATTAATGACAAAACTTGTAAGCTCTTTGAACTGGAGCGTTGTTATCAGAATCCTGACAACATTTAGTCAGGTGTGATAATAAAAAACATCTATCACTTAAGCGAGACATAACAGTACGGCATCGGATTCGAATTTATGGCTGCAGCTCAACTAAAGCTACATCGTATATTACGCATCTCGCGTCTTTCCGTCGAATTAACTTTCTGCCAAAAGATCTCGCACATGCAGAATTCGCGCCAGAAAAGACAATGAAAATGAAATGGCGCTGCGTATTGAATCTAGCGAAGACCAGCCGAGCCCGGTCTAGGCGATAAGCATTAATATAGCAATGAAAGCACCGGTAGCCGATAGATAGCAGCGCCCCAATTTATCCATGGGTTAAGAAGACCGAATCAAAGAAAAAAACTAGGACATGGCCCATAATCGATCAGGTCCAGTTTATGAGGCCCCATCCATATGAGTACAAGCTGTATATGCTGTTTTCTTGTAGACATGTCCCAGTTATAATCTTCTGTTGTCGAAGCTTTTATAGCCGCACGACCAGCCGTGTTCCTTTTTTCTGCAGTTGCTGTCAGATGGACTTATCTTGTTTCTGACTTTGCAAGACTACTTCCCTTCTTCCCTTCTTCCCTTCTTCCCATCCTCTCTTCTTCTCTTTTACGTGACAACAATTGTACTTAAAGAAACAATCAAACTCACAAGCACACAATCATGGCAGATCAGCAGTCGGGTTCCTCTACTTCGGCATTTGTGTCATCACTTATCTTTAACTTGATAATCTTTGCCATTTTCGTTGGTGTGTTCATCGCATTGAGAAACAGATACACAGGAGTTTACAGACCGAGGGCCGAGAACAAGATGCTACCAGAACACCTCAAAGCGCCACCGCTTGAACGTTCTGCATTTGGCTGGTTACCAGATTTACTGACTAGACCAAAGAAATTTATTATCGAGCAGGCAGGTATAGACGGTTACTTTTTTTTGAGGTATCTAAAACTCTGGTCCACAATTGGTGTCTGCTCCGGTCTCATTTTGTGGCCAATATTGTTTGCGATCAATGCCACAGGTGGTGGTGGTAAGTCAGGTTTCGATATCATTTCTTACTCCAACAACACTCACAAATGGAGAGTTTTTGCAAACTTGTTCTGTTCTTGGTTTTTCTTCGGTTTTGTTGTCTACACCATCTACTCTGAACTTGTTTACTACACCTCATTCAGACACAACCTACAATGCACTCCTTTCTACAGCAGCTTACCAAGCTCTAAGGTTTTACTCATTGACAATGTTAACGAAGACATCTTGAACGAAGAGTCATTGAGAAAATTGTTCCCAGCCGCACAGAGAGTGGTTATCTCTCGAGACACTACAGAGACTGGTGAAAAATGGGAGAAAAGGAACAAATTGATTGGAAAAATTGAAGGTGCAATCATCACTGTCATCAGTAAATGTTTGAATTCCAAATCAAAGATTGATAAGAAGATTAGCAAGGGTAAAGATGTTGAAATACCAACCCCACCCAACGAGGTCTCCAGTTATTTGAAAGAATCAAAGTTGCCAAAGTATAAGATGAAACCTATCATTGGCGAATCCAAAAGAGTTTTTGACGAAGGTATCGATGAACTGAAAGAATTAAATGTTCAACTCAAAGATGATCAAGCTAAGATCAAGGATATTCCTGAAAATTTTGACAAAACAGGTTCCGTATTTCTTGAATTCTTATCCCAGTTAGAGTTACAAAGAGCGTATCAAGCCATTGACTATGCTCCTCAATTTAAAACCTCCAGGAAATTTCAAAGTTTCTTCCCTCAGGAAGTCATCTGGAAGAACGTCGGCACTGGATTTATTCAAAGAAAGTCAAAGAAGACAGGTGCAATCACGTTTTTAACTTTGATGATCATTTTCTGGGCAATCCCTGTTGCAGTTGTCGGTTGTATCTCCAACATTAACTATTTGACCGAGAAGGTTCACTTTTTGAGATTCATCAACAACATGCCAAGCTCATTGATGGGTATCATCACCGGTATCTTGCCATCTGTTATGTTATCGATTTTGATGTCTTTGGTTCCACCGATAATTAAATGGATGGGTAAGATTAGTGGTTGTTTGACTTTACAGGAGCTCGATTTCTGGACTCAACAATGGTACTTTGCCTTTCAAGTGATTCAAGTGTTTATTGTCACCACTGCAACTTCTGCAGCGTCTTCTGTCGTTACATCCATAATTGATGATCCATCCAGCGCTTTAAGAATGCTATCTCAATATTTGCCTCCAGCATCTAACTTCTACATTTGCTATATGTTACTTCAAGGTCTTTCAATAAGTTCGGGATTACTTGCACAACTTGTTGGGTTGATTCTGTCTTTTGTCCTGGGAAGATTTCTTGACAAAACACCAAGACAGAAATGGAACAGAGAGGTTAGCCTCGCTGCTCCATCTTGGGGTACAATGTATGGCTCCTTTGGATTATTCACAGTTATCATGTTATGTTACGCAATTATTGCACCTATAATTATTGCATTCACATCCATTGCTTTCATGCTTATCTACATTGCACAATTGTACACATTTGTCTATGTATCCGGCCATACCGTTGATAACCGTGGTAGAAACTATCCACTTGCTTTATTTGAAGTGTTTGTCGGTGTCTATCTTGGGGAGATCTGTTTGATTGGTTTATTTGTCATGCAAAAGAACTGGGCCTGTGTTGTTTTAGAAGCAATCTGGCTCGCATTGACAGTTTGTGCACACTTGTACTTCAGATACTTGTTTGAACCATTGTTGGATACGGTTCCCGTTGGTGCAATTGATGGCGTCTATCCCGTTGAAGACTTAGGTAAGGGCCAACTAAAGGAAGTTGGTGATCAATATTTTGTAAATGGTGATGGTACTACCTCAAACTCAAAAGTGCAGAAAACTGCTGGTGTCGATGCAAGCAGCTCTGAATCTTATGGTGGCACATATAGGAGTGATGATTTTAGCGGTGCATTGGAGAAAAAGCCAACCATGTCGACCAGAGCTGACAACACATTGTATGATACTCCTCTAGAAGGAAATACCACTAATAGGGAAGACCCAGAAATGGCTTATGAGAAGCAGAAAAAACTTAATGATCATGAATACTCCGGTTTGGCATCCAAGTTCGGTGAATTTGCTGGAGGTAGCGGTTACGAGAAGAGTTGGTCAGATTCTTTGACCAGATACTTGAAGCCAAAGTCATTCACCAGATTTGCCAACTATCGTGCACACATGCCTGATTACTGGCTAGTACCAATCAACAAGAATTTGGTGGAAACTGTTATTTATCAACCCCCAGAGATCATCGATGACAAAGAACACGTTCTTTGGATTGCCAAGGATAAACTTGGTTTAAGTGATGAGATTAAGCAACTTTGTGGCAAGTACGATGTCAAGTGCAGTGATGAGGATGCAGTATTCAACGAAAAGGGCAAGGTTGAGCTCACTGAGAACTCATACCCTCCTGATTTTAAATCATCAATCATGTATTGAATTGGTTTCACGATTTGATGAATCTGACCAATTTTTATTTTCCTTTTGCTTTTTGTAAGATATTCTAATTCTATGTTCAATTATTCTATTGTTGATCGTTTGTAACAGATTGGTGATGGCTACATTATATGAAGTGTCAACGGTTTGAATCAGCTGTTGTACCCCGTTGTTTTCACCGTTATTTGAGTACAAAGAACATGTGGGGTGATAATCGGTGATAATCGGCGATATACTGCAGGCGAAGCTACCAGCTACCAGCTGTAGCTAAGAGTTAAGCTAGCCATAAGATAAAGAAAATAGAGCCAGTCTCGATTTGACGAAAACGTGCCCCGCGCCTTTCCGGAGTTGGAAGAACACAATTAATATAGTCCACCCCGAGAATAATAATGCACGCGGGCCAACCGTTACAATTACCTTAAAGAACCCAGCTTAAAATGAATGAACCCTGAACGTGCCCACATGGGCCCCATGTGCGTCATACGGCCGACTATTGCGAGCTGTAATTAGTCGATGTAGCTAGGAATAATCGGAACGGACAGCTTCATACATGTGTGTACACATGAATGTGCGGATAAGCTTAGATCCGGATAGAAGTTATAAGTACAGCAGGCCTGCATACCTGCTATCCTCTCCTTCGGTTTTGTGGAACAGTCTCACGGAGGTCTAAGTGTGGTTGTTACGGACTACGAACCACAAACCACAAACTAAACGAAACCATGGACAAACAGAGAAACCACACACCACCAACTAAGCACATAGTAATCGCTGCAGCGATACTTCTGATGATCATAGGGTTTTTTGAACTGCACACATCCTGCAACACATATAGCATGTCTGAGGATATCTCAGATGGCGAGTCCCACAAATTGCTGCTCAAACAATACTTTGATGGTACCATTCACGAAGTGATCGAGGTGCTTCAGGCGGTGCCGGTGGAGTCCTTGACGGAGTCAGATGGTGTAAACATCACATCCGCCGCACCTGTGAGTTAGCGGACAGCCACCTTAATATTGTTATCATGTTTCTAGGTGCATACATGCATAGTTGATCTATGCTTTTTCTATAGCTCTTCTTCTCTCGTTTTCCATTTAATATTATACCCATTCCCATTCTATTATTACAGGTGTTCCACGTTCCACAGTACCACAGTACCACGCCGCTCGCCGCCATAGATCAATGTAAACCGCGGCGACGCGTCGGCAAACAGTCGAGTCACGTGCGGTGTCGCAATTTACAGTGAACAATCGCTGAAAAAATATGAGAAATGCGAAATTCATGGCCGGGTGTCAGCGAGTCATCGACACATGCTCGGCTGAAGGAGACTCGATCTGTTAATGTTGGACAAGGCTGCGGTGGCGATGGCGACGTCGAGGCTAACGGGGAAGAGGAGAAGCTGGAAGCATTGAACAGCCTCTACGCAGCAATAATCGAACACACCACAATGGTTTACACTACTAGACAAGTCGGTGCAGCAAACACCTTAGACTACAAGGTTTACATCGAGAAGGATGGTAAGCCAATCTCTCCATTCCACGACATTCCTTTGTACGCTGATGAATCCAAGAAGATTCTCAACATGGTCGTCGAAGTTCCAAGATGGACCAACGCTAAGTTGGAAATCACCAAGGAGCAAGAATTGAACCCAATCATTCAAGACACCAAGAAGGGTAAGTTGAGATTCGTCAGAAATTGTTTCCCACACAAGGGTTACATTCACAACTACGGTGCTTTCCCACAAACTTGGGAAGATCCAAACGAAGTCAACCCAGAAACCAACGCTGCTGGTGATGATGATCCTTTAGATGTCTGTGAAATCGGTGAAGCTGTCTCCTACCCAGGTGAAGTCAAGCAAGTTAAGGTTTTAGGTGTCATGGCTTTGATTGATGAAGGTGAAACCGACTGGAAGATCATTGCTATCGATGTTAATGATCCACTTGCATCCAAGTTGGATGACATTGAAGATGTTGAAAAGCACTTACCAGGTCTCTTGAGAGCTACCAACGAATGGTTCAGAATCTACAAGATTCCTGATGGTAAGCCAGAAAATGTCTTTGCATTCAACGGTGAATGTAAGAACAAGAAGTATGCTGAAGAAGTCATTAATGAATGTGCTGAATCCTGGAACAAATTAATCCACAACAAGGTTGATCCAAAGGGTGTCATCACCACCAACACCACTTTGGAAGGTACTCCATCTTTCAATGCTTCCCCAGAAGTCCCAGCTGCAAACCCATTGGCAGCTGCACCAATCGACAAGTCTGTCGACAAGTGGTTCTTCATCTCAGGTTCTGCTTAATCCTGTATTACCGTAAACGTTGATCATTTATAACATCTACACATATATTTATTTCATGCCCTGATGCAGTACATTGCTACACGCCACATGCCAGATGCTATACGTAATTTATAGCATTGGTCACAAACTTGGCAACCTTGTCGTGGTCTTTAACACCTTCGGTCTCCACACCACCACTGACGTCGACACCTAAACAACCTTCCACTGCCAAGGCACCCGTAACGTTCTCTGGCGTCAAACCACCGGCAAGGATAAATCTCCCCTTAGATTCCTTCCCAAATTGTGCGGCGTCGTCCCAATTAATCAACTTGCCTTCACCACCGGCTTCTGAATCTAGTAAAGGGATCAAAAACCTGTGAGTTGTAAGAGCTTCCTTGATATTTGGTTTGTTCAGCACAAACCGTGGTATCACTGGCACCATGATATTCTTCGTATATTCATCAACATCTTCGGATCCGTGTAGCTGCACAATATCAAGGTTTATTCCTTCCGCAATCCTCTGAACGTCCTCTATCGATTGATTGCGGAACACGCCGACAGCAAATGGTCCATTCTCAATAATACACTCAGCAACACTCTCAAACCACTGAGGGCCTTGTACCTCTAAGCCCTTAACATATTGGAAGAGTTCAGCAGATGTCTGGAACTTGCTGCCTCTTTGCTTTCTTTCACGTGCACATATCTCTACGATGTCAATAGCTGTCGCAAGATCAATAGTTCTGGCCCGATTTGGCACTAAAATCATACCGAGCATGGCTGCACCATTATCAACGGCTAGCTGCGCCGCTTCTGCTGTTTTGAGCCCACATACTTTAACCAGTTTGGTCGGCATTTGCAAAATTGCTGGCGTATAGCCCGAGACTTAACTGAAGTACAGGTATATGGTATATGGGTCAAATCCTTGATTAATCATCGTCAATATCATGACAGTGCAGAAGGAAAACCAGAATCTGAGATTGAGGGCCGAAGGCCGAAGGCTTAACTCAAAACTCAAAATTCATAAGCCCGCCTATTCACCTATTCCTTCCTTCCTTAGATTTATCTTTCTTGACTGGTGCTTGCTTCAACACAATCATCTCTGAATACCCGCTATCGCTACCTACACCATGGGGCTGTTTAAACATTTTGTGAAGGAACTGTCCCACAAATCACACAAGGAAAATGATGGAAACACTGCGCAGGCAGAAACGCCAGCACCATCTATAGCTCCACCGATACCACCAAGAGACTATGCAACAGGTGCTTATCAGTCTGCACCATCCGAGACACCTAAATCTGCACCACAGATACCATTGAAGCCGCAGCACTTGCGCAAGTCAATATCAACCTCCACCAACTTCTTTGAAAACCCAATATCAACTGATCCGCCTGTCAACTCCATCAAATCTTCTGAGATCCACCCTGTCAATCTCCCCAAGCTATACAATGCATCTACCCAGGGACCCATTGAGACTAACAATTTCTATGGCAACATGTTAGTAGAAGATCAAAACCTACCAGTTTGGACTCATCCTTATAGTCTGTGGAAATGTACAGACCCGGAGTTCCAAGGTTTGGGTATCTCACACACTGCAAACTCACAAAAGGTTTACGGGGATGATCCCAATGCTAATCCCGTCAAATACTTCTTCAATCCCGTTGGTATTTGTTCTCTCATGTTAAGTTCAGAGGAATTTCAGCAGAGTGGCTATGACTTTCAAGTCGGCGATCTCACTAGATTTAGTGCTGGTATAAAGTTTATTAATGGGAGTGGTGAGATGAAAGTCAACCTGGTACAGGGTATGGGATTCATCACTGCGATATATTCCGGTGGGTTGACACCAAGTATCGCTTCTAAGGTTGGAATTCAGAATTTGACAGACTTGGGGGTTTTAGAGCACAATGGAATGATTAAGTACAAGCTTACGCTGTTTGACAATACCAATTGGATCGTTTATAGCACTGTTCGACTATCATGTATTTCACCTAACAGGTATATATCAAGTGGAAATGTCAACAGTGCGATTATTCAGATTGGTAAAATCACCAGTGATGCGGACATTGACCAATATAATCAAGCTGCTGGTGCATATGTCACAGGATGCACTCTCTCAGGAAGCTTAGATAGCGACATCGCTACGTATAGTTTTGAGTACACAATTGGTGGAAAGTCATATTCTGGAAACATTCTACAATGGTTTCTTCCGCATCATGTCGAATCCATGCATTCTACGATGCAGAGGCAGCTAGCAGGGAATACCGCTCTGGATTCAACCTGCAAAGGTATTATGCGTGGATTTCTTACTACTAAATTCGTGATGGAAGAGAACCTGCCACCAAAGGAACTCCTGTTTGACCCATGGTCCGACAAGTATGGATGCAAAGGTTACAGTGAAGATTCAATAAAGTTCATTGAAAGGATTGCTAGAGAGGAGTTCGAGCGGTTCAATGTTGCAGCAGAGTCGGCAACAGACTCGATGTATACAGCAGGAAAAATCCTTGATAAGGGTGCATTTATGCTATATGTTTCCGCATTCGTCATTCGAAATAAAGAGCTCACCGTCAATTTCCTGGATAAGATGAAACAGGCGTTTGACCTCTTTTTGGATAACAGGATGCAAAATCCACTAGTGTACAACAACACATGGAAAGGTATAGTATCGACCGCAGGATTAGCGGATGGAAACTTTTACTGCGATTTTGGAAATTGCTTTTATAATGACCACCATTTTCACTATGGGTATCACGTCCATGCGGCAGCTATCGTTGCGTTGGTTGATAAACAGTTCGGTGATGGCAGCTGGGTTAATAAAGCAAAATCGTGGGTTGAAACTTTGATTAGGGATTATTGCAATCCAAGTTCAAGCGATCCTTACTTTCCCGTTTTCAGATCATTTGATTTCTTTAACGGTCACAGTTTTGCGAATGGTTTATTTGCACACGGTGATGGTAAAGATGAAGAAAGTTCCAGTGAGGATTACCATGCTCACTACGGTGTCAAATTATGGGCCACCGTGACTGGGAATACCAACCTAGAAACTGTGTCATCCTTGATTTTATCCGTTGAAAAGAGAGCTATGAACATGTACATGCTCTACAAACGAGAGAATAAGATTGTTCCTCTAAATTTCATCAGCAATAAGGTATCTGGTATTCTGTTTGAGAACAAGGTTGATCATGCAACATACTTTGGGATGAATAAAGAATATATTCATGGAATACACATGATACCACTATCGCCAATGAGTAACTTCATCAGAGATTCTGTATTCGTCAGCGAAGAATGGCAAGATATGCAGCTGGGGAACCTTGCTATGTCCATCGATAGCGGCTGGAAAGGTTTGTTAATACTCAACCAAGCCATAATAGACCCTAAAGCTGCGTGGAATTTCTTCAGCGATCCCAACTTCAATTATGCTCATCTTGATAATGGGATGTCCCGAACTTGGTCTCTCGCGTACTGTGCGGGAATGGGTGCATCTGTTTAAGTATACGTTTAGATTACAACCAATATTTTTTCAACGTATTTTCATACCGTAAGAACACAGTTCAAACACAATTGTGATTGTTATAAATACTTCCAGTTGTGATTTGTCTGTCAATCGTACATATCTCAGCACTCTTTGGTCTTCGGTTTTGTGCATGAAGTCGTATCAGGTCTGAGGTTTGAGGTTTTTGGTTTCGTCTCACCAGCCGCATTCGAGACGGCAAAAAGTTATTTCGTGTGATCTTTCATCATACCATTCTTTTGCCTTCGGCCCTTAAATTGTTTTGATCCGCTCTAGTTGAACCTTGACATCAGCCTAGCATAAAATCAACATATAGCCAGTGACACGATAAGCCAGTGAGTTTTTGATTTTCTAGGATATCACTTTGCATTGAACTAATTGGAACTTATCCTTATAGACCTAGATAGATCTCTTACATCAGCTTTTATTAAGCACAACTGTATCATGAGCTCCCCAGTTCCGGAGACAGATGTCTTTAGACCAGTTCCACGGAGACCCAATGACTCCGCCAACATTGCCAACCAAAATTGGAGACACTATGACCAAGAATACCCGAAGGGATTGAATCTCACCCAAACTAAGAAGGAGTTGGATAGACTTAAGGCTTACGGCCTCGATATAGTAGGTGATGATGATCTAGCTACTGAATTGTTAACTGACAAAACTTCTCCTTTCTTTGGTACCAACAAATCAAGAAGGTTAAAGAATAAGGCATTATTGCCTTATAAAACTGAAACGATTAGGGATCAGTACAAGTATCTCAGTCACATTATTGCACACATTTACATTGCAGTGAAAAGCTCCGATTTGAAAGGTAATCTATCCGTCAGTGTTGAAGACTTGGAATCAGCAAGGGAAATCATTGCCAACAACAAAGATCAGGAGGCTTACATTAATTCCATCAACAGCCGTCCTTCATATGGTGCACAATTTGAAACTCTACATACTAATGAGAGTGAAGCAATTGAAGATGATGAGAATGAGGATGAAAGTGACTACTATGATAGTTCAGATGAAGAGGATGAAGATGCTGCCAATTCAACACCTATCATGAAAATTGAATCCGAATCGGCGTCCATAATTGCTTTAAAATATTGGACAAAAGAACTAAAAAACTTATTGAAGATGGGTTTGGTCCTTCCACTCGAAATCACGAAGAAGCTGATCAAGGTTTTCTACGGAATTTGCCTATCTAGAGGCCAAAATATAGATATTACATTCTACACTCAAGCGATCACTCTATTGACCAGAGAAAAGAAACTCTTGGTGGAGAGTGAATTTGTCTTGAACTGGGAGCCAGTTTATGCGGAATTCGAGACTACAATATGCAGTCCCACTACGTTTGGTCCTAGTATGAAGGATACTCGATTCAAAAAGCTCATTGGCTTTGCACTTTCTGTAAAGCACTTTTTCGATAGGGAGTGCATTCCATATATTGCTGAGAAGATATTCAGCAAGTGTTGCCCTCAGACTATTACTGCCTCCATGATCCACCTGACAGTGATGCTACCTATGCATTTTTTCCCAACAAAAATTGAATCAGATGGAACCATCACCTATGACAGAAGAGATGTCCGCTACTATCTTCCTGTACTTTTTGATTTATGGCTCAACTATAAATCAGACAAAGAAATCAACTGCTTGTTATCCGTCATAATGAACATTGCTGTTGAGAACTTGAAGAAGGGCTCGAGAGATCACTCACTTTTGAATCGCGGTAAATATGGTATCTTCACCAGAGAGCAGTACACTTTTATGATGAATCAACTATTTTTGTCCTCCCAGATTCGCCACAAGGATAACAGAATGGTGAAGTATTGTAAGATCATTTCTCAGATAATAATCAACTCATTAAGCAGCACATACGCTTTTGAAGAAGAAGGTGTTTTAGATTTTCTGAAAACATTCGCAGATGCAGTATATACCATGATCCATCCTTCCAACTCAGGTCCATGGTCTAATATTTTGTCAGAGATCGTGAAGAAACTTGCCTTGAGCTTGCACTTAAGAGTGCAAGGCGAGAAGGATGACAGAGAGCTAGTCCCCCTCTATCATCCCAACTACACGGGACTACCACAAGAGATGAAATTAAATGATGAAATAATTGATGCCGTTGTCAAATTGTTGTTACCATTGATTCATCTAGGAGCACAATCTAAGTCTTCAGGAAACAGAAGACATTATAACGAAGCATTACAGGTATTATGCTTTATGAGGCCATCGTTGGTTTTAGATGCTCTCCTTTTGGACTGGTATTCCTCATTTGAGTCTGTGAACTCCACCCATAGAATCCCTATCGTGATTAACCAATTAACTCACTTGGTAAGAATTATGGTGCAATTGCCCGTTTATAGAGTTCACATTCCAAGATTGATGTCCATGCTTATTCCAGCCATCGATTCGAATGATCCCGAAAAAACGATCATAACTACTGATTTCATTACTATAGCTGCAAGCGTCATTCCATTCGCAGACCTAACTGAGGGAACAGGTGATGGTGGTATGTGCGCAGTTGACTTTACTTCGCAGCATCTGTCTTACCTCGAATCTAAGTTTTATGAAGCAGCTCCAGCAAGTAAGCAGTTTTGTGATGTTGACATCCCTGATAGCTTCCAGTATGATGCTGAGTACGAAGTAATTGCTCTCAAGTCTGCCACATCGTCTTTCAAGGAGTTTCTTACTCAGTTCTGTGATAGTTGCTTCAAGTATCTGGAAAATTCTCCAGCTATCGATGGAAGTAACACAATCGAATCACAGGCGTGCGCCTTGATATCTTATTGCTTTGAAGCTGTTGTTGAGAGTCTGAGCGATGAACTATTCGATGTCATTGCTGATAAATTTTTTGACTATGTCACGAACAATGTCAAACATGAAGTTGCCCTTGTTTATTGCAATGTTGCCGAGGCAGTCGTTAAAAGAGATCCCCAAAAACAATTGAAAAGGATCATGGAACATTTCATGCCCCACATTTTAAGCGAGATTGTGCACGGTGCCGGCGTTTCTAGATCACAAGAAGTTTTGAATAAGGATCAAAGACTAATATGGAACTTGAGGATACTGTGTGGTGCTATTTCCGGCTCATCTAGTGAAATCGTACCATATTTGGATGATCTTGAAACATTCATTACTATACATTCTTATAAGCTTAGAGGTACAGCTGGACTTTGCGCCGCAATGATTGCTAGTTGTGCTTTGTCGACAATCTCTTACATGAAACCGTTAGAGAGAAGACTAGTCTCTCCGACATGGATACAGGAACATGGTGGCAGGTATTCTGAGGAATGTTGGGGCGGCTTTCAGTTTTCGGATACTAGATTTAATCTCAAGTATCTGGATTATGAATGGTACATACCTCAACGAAAAGAGGTGAATGTTGTGGCTGAGCAGTTTACAAGCTGGGCGACTCCATCATTAGACCATATTACTGATATGACAAATAAGCTTAAAGCGTCACATGCTATGTCGTTGGATGAGGTCGACCAATTAGGATTTCACATTGAGCTATTGGAGGGTCTTCTTAAAGGTGCGTGTTGTCTATTTGATCAATCATACCAGGAGTCGCTAGGAGACAAGCGGTTAGAGAGATTAAAGAGCACAACAAGGCTCACAGCACTCTCATCATCGCCTTCTTTAGTGAACATGGCCAAGTCTGATTCCAGCACGTCACTTAGTATTGAGGTTTTGAAGAATAATACGAGGACGCTTTTTGGCGAGTCGGTACTGGGGAATGATGAGCAGAAGGATGTAAAGGAAGACAAAGAGGATGATTTGATGAACGTTGATGATGATAGCTCTAGGATAAATCCTATCAACCCTGAGATCGAAATAGAAATCGAGAGAGAAGATTCTGCTTCCAACTTATCGATTCTGAGCGCAGATATTGACACGGAGCTCCCAACACGTGCTCCCACACCTGGTCTCACTGATTCTATTGATGTGGTTGATGCATCCCTTACTAAAAGAGCCGACATTCTTTTTTCATATGGTTCATATTTTTCTACTGACGTCTTTTCTAAAGCAGTTGACCCTGATTACAACTTGCTACATGTTACCAGAAACAAAATAGGAAAAGCCCTTCATGAATTGATTACCACCCTCTCGGAGGTACATGGCTCTAGAGAGCTCATCGGAAAAGTTATTCAGTGTATGAGTACATGGTTAAACGATTGCGGTTATTACAGCAATGATAATGAACTATACACCGATAACTTACATTTCATATCACTTCTTGATTTTCCGGGTGTATTTGCCCCATACTCTAGAACTGTTTTAGGGGCAAGGTTAGCAGTCTACCATTGTAGCAGGATTAATATATCCTGCTGCACCAGATTACCAACCCGTTTGGACAAGTTGCTGATAGAAGATCTGGTTTCCCTGACCGCCTCTCCTTATGGGATGACTGCTTCTCACGCAGCCTCTGTTTTGGGCACCTCTTTGAACAGAGTGATGAATTGCACGAGTGCTATCTTTGATATATTCAAAGATTGGGAGAAAGCTCTAGCTGATAAAAACAAGGAGACTCTTTTGAATATTATGCTCATGCTCGATAAAAAGAAACTTAGAGGGTTGGTTGAGAAAAGTTCTGCTCACTTGCCGAAATATGAGGAGTTGTTATGCAGATCTGCAGATCTGAATGAAGAGGAGATAACTGTTATGAGTATGAAATTGTTCAAGTCTATCAAGAAATATGTCAAAATTCCTGCTGCAGTGTGCATTATGGATGAATCTTTGGTAGAAGATATCCGTCCTCCTGACTATGACGTTGACACAAAGATCTCGGTGTTGAAGCTTGCCAAAGCCAAAAAGAAGGTATTGCTGTACAGGTTGCTGTCTAATCTCGTGAATCTCTCAATTAAGCGTTTGTCGAAGAGAATGAACTGGAAGTTTGTGCTAGTCATTCTGGAACTGATTACTACCATCCAATCACATATTGAAGTTCCACTAGAACGAGACTCTTTATCAACTCTTTTCAAGTATGTTGACGGTACACACCCTGAGATTGCAAAGAAGGGTATGTTTTGGATTGCATCAATATTTGACACAGTTGAGTCAAGAGCTTACAACAAGTATGATATCGATAATATGCTAGCAGCGAAACCAAATGATCCATCTATTGTTCCGTTTGCGTCTGTGGTATCCGAAAACTCATCGAAGGTATTTTTCAAGGAGGTAATCAAGACTGAAGATCCAAAGTTCTTCATTGATAACAAGAACTGGATATCCACAGTACCTTGGAATAAAGATCTTTTTGTCGTGCAGCTGTATAGTCGCTTGTCTTTGGGCTTCAGTGAAAAGGACGACGTTGCAGTAAGAGAATTTGCGTCTGGAATCAATAAGAGTTGGGTGCTAGCCCTAATGAAGACCCACATTGATGAGTCAGAATCAACTTCTGCATTTTTCCCTGGCATAGTGTATTTCTTCACCACCATCACTACATTGATCTTATTTGGATACGCAGGCAACCTTACCTTGCAAGACATGTTTGACATCACTGATGAAATGTATCAAGGTGATGACAGGGCAACACACGTGGCGGTAACAGAAGTTTTTTGCGGAATCTTGTTTGCGTGCAAGAACGACGAGAAATCTTTAAAAATAGCGGATGCTGAGATTGCTAATCGTGTGCAGTCCGTATTCATGAAAGATTTGACTCAGTCTTCGTATAAAACATGGACTATCTTTGCTTGGTGGTTGTCAAGTCACTTCGATTTGAGGCGAACCCCTAAAATCTTGAATTTATTGTGCGTGTTTGACGTAGACAATGACGCCAGAAAGTCGCCATTTACATTGATGTGTCGCTTATCTTTTTTGAAGAGTTACATAGGCACTGCGATGAACAGATTCTACGATTTTGACAGAATAACTCATCAGATGTTCACAATTTTGGGTCACCCATATGACATCATTTCTAAGGAGGTATCGGCAATATTGTATGATATTTTATTCTACAAGACTAATGAGTGTATTGAGTCTTTTGATGAGTTTATGGAGAAGTCTCATGAAGATACATCAGGAATGGGTTACATACAACGAAAGCAGAATACTTTGTTCCACGAGCATTTTAAGCTCTTCCTGAAGAAAACCTTGGATCTAGCAAAAGAAAACGAAGGGAAGACGGCACAAGAAGTGGTCAACTCAGAATTCATGTACCATGTCAAGGGTGCAACTGCCCTATTACTAAGAATTTTGAAAACTTCGGCGAATGTTGAAATTGTTGAATATATACGTCCTTACATTTTGCCTCTAGTGATTGAACTCGATAAGGTCAAAGAAGCATGCAACCTCGCAGATATTAGTATAGACACTCTATTTCTAATATTGGGAAGCATCAGATTTAGAGAGAATGAGAATGATGAGATAATTGAGCTGCTGGAGCATAATATGGGATGGGCAAATGCGAAGCTTACCCAGTACAAACATTCTCTAGCATTTTTTGGAGTCTATGGGACTGTTAGATTCTTAGAGAGAAGCTCAGTACAAAGGAAAAGATTGATGGGGATTACATATTCCATGCTTTTCAACGAGCACTTGTATTTGAGAGAACAGTACGGTCAAAATCTGAAGATCTTTATTCACTTGTTGCTTGATTCTGAAAGGGAGAAAGTAATCAGATCATTCATCAAAAAATTTAGGAAAGTCATTAAGCAGAATAAGAATAATAAGGGTATGAAGCTTACTATTGAACAGGCCAACCTCGTTCATGGAGCCACTTTAGGGTTGTGTGCACTCGTTGAGGCCTATCCATATTCAACTCCCCCACCAAAATGGCTACCAGAAGTGTTGACCATTTTAGAAGTTAAATGTACTGGCTATAGTGGTGCCATCGGAAGAGCCGCAAAAGATACTTTGAGTCAATTCAAAAAGACTAGACAAGATACTTGGCACATTGATTCCAAGTTTTTCACGGAGGAGCAATTGGAGGATCTCGAAGGTGTCTTGTATAAATCTTACTACTTGTGAGTATTGTACGCAGCGTTAAGGAAATTATAATATGTAGCGGGATAAATTGAATTAAAAGGAGAGGCTCTCGAGGGTCTTTGATAATCTGGCAGCGCCATCTGTACTCGTAGATTCCCCTAAGGATATTTTAGGCCTGTTCGCTTCTAGGCCTTCCAAGAGAACGCAAGCTTTACAAATTTTGTTCATTGATAGGTATCCACACCTTTCGCATCTGTTACCGTCTTTAGCCAAAGAGACAGATCCATCTGGCCTTACCTCAACTTCAGTCTCATCGATTATCCCACCTTGCTTCTTTTTACTCACAATTGGGTTCTTGCGCACTCTCTTCGGCTTGAGTTTAAAGTGCTCCCCACTATGAATAATATCGATGATGCAAGATGGTCGAACAGATTCCAAGTTCTTCAATAAAACTCTGGCAGTACCTCTGAAGGCTTCCGGTGCATACGTGCACTCAGTACTGAAGTAGTCGAGCTTCTTATAGTGAGCATAGAGCACAATCTCTTTCTGGTAAGTGTATTTGAATGGCTTTGAACGTTTCATTGGTGATCCTGCTGAGTTTGTAGTCACGTTGACAGAACTTTCAATCCTTGCGGAATCTCCTCTTAGCAAGTTCATCAAAAGTGTTTCTGCCATGTCATCCGCATTATGCCCTGTAACGACGTGGTTAATTCCAAGCTTCAGTGCACCCCTATCTAAAGCCTGACGTCTCAATACACCACAATATGTACAACTTGACTTCACTCCCGTACAAGAGACAATCTCGTCCATAGTCCAGTTATAAAGATCCTTGTACGAGACAATCTCTAGTGGCATTTGATACTGTTGCTGATTCCTTTTCACTGTTGCCAAACTATCGTCTCTATACCCCACAATACCTTCATCCACACTAAGTAAGACTAGATTAAGTCCATAGTCATATCGTTCATTCAAAGTTTTCATGATGGAGGCTAAAACAGTGGAATCTTTACCTCCTGATGCACCAATGGCCACTGTCTCGCCACGATAGAATAGTTGCTCTTTCACTATGGTTAGATGGATCTCTGTCTCGAACACATGATAGAAACATTCTTTGCACAATTTCTGCAAGTTTTTCGGTCTTTTCATCACTGCCTTTCGGCAATGGCATAGTTGACAAAGTTGAGAGACCTTCACTTCTTTTCTCTTTGGCTGTTCTGCGGCTGACATACCTTTTCAGTTCTTTCGGTGTGCCTCTCTTACGTTGTCTTGTTCTGGTCCCACTGTTGATTCATTGACCACGCAACCAATTAGAGTTTCTCCATTGGAAAAAAGTATAGATCTGCAATTTTTTGTTAAAATTCATGGTGCCAACTGCCGTGCGGAAAAAGCACAAACTTTTACTGCATTTTGTTTTTCGACCCCTGTTTTTTTAATACGTGGCACCTTCTGCGGATCTGCAGTTGCGGACAATAATATTCTCGTCCTGCATGTCTCTACGTGTCTTTCTCTTCATTTATTGTATATGTTGTTTTGCCTCTCAGGTATCTTCTTCAAGGTACAACGATATAAGCGTACAAGATGCGTTCTCTTTCACTCTGGCTTTTGCTATCCATTTCCGTTGCTTGGGCAAGCAATATCATTGTTGCCAATGATGACACTTTTGACGATATTGTTCTAAATTCCGACAAGACCTCCTTCGTCAAATTCTTTGCTGAATGGTGCTCTCACTGTAAGACCATGATTCCAGAATGGGAAAAGCTTGCAGATGCCTATTCAGATGCTGAAAATGTGCAGATTGTTGAAATTGATGCTGACAAATCCAGAAGCATTGGCAAGAGATACAACATCAATTCCTTTCCTACTCTCAAGTTATTTCGTGCAGATTCTCTCTCCGATCCAATTGATTACCAAGGACAAAGAGAATATGAATTTTTTGAGAGCTTTTTAACTAATCAAGTTGGCACCAAGGGAAAGAAGGTTGGAAAGGCGTCCAAGGTCGTTCAAATCCACGACGGTAATATTGAAAAGTTGATTGAAAACAAGAACAGAGCTGCTCTACTTTTGATAACTAAGGAGAAAGACTGTGGCTCATGTGATTCTGTTAAGAGTGTTTTTGATGATGTTTCACATGCTTTCCACAAAGAATTGGACAAAATTATTGTTGGTGAAGTTCAGAAGAACGGGGAAGAACCAAGCGACTGGATCAGAAACCTCTACAGTGTGAGCGAATACCCAGCAATCGTTTTCGTTGAGCAGGGTGATGTTCAGAAATTCGAAACTTATGAAGGTGAGTTCGACTCCAAAGCTTTAGTTGATTTTGTCAATAATAAGATTGGTACAAAGAGGGCTCTTAATGGTCTTTTGGATGGTCTTGCTGGTATTATTCCAGATATGGCTGACGCATTGAAAAAATTTGTTGGTATGAACGTCGTTGATCGGAGAGCATATGTTTCAGACTTTATTGCAGAACTCAAGAAGGTTGATGACACTGTTTACAAGAATGAGGTTAAATATTACGCTTTACTTGTCAACCAATTCATCTCCGGTAACAATGAATATGTTGACAAGGAGCTTGCTAAGTACGATGACATGATCACCAACAAAGCTATTGATACCGCAGCAAAGGATCTAGTTAACATGAAAGTTAACTTGCTGAAGCACATCAAAACTCTTTACACAGATGAAACATACAGAGATGCGCAGGAAATCATGGCAGAAAGAAAGGGTGACAAGATCGATAAGGATGAATTGTAGATGCTTCCCCTTGGACATAGGAATAGATTGGATGTATTTATGTGTACTCTACCTAGATATTTCTGAAATTCGATTATCAGCAATACGCTCGCAGTCTCACTCTATCTGATATAAAGTATAGAACTCACCATCTGATGGCATCGTGTGAGGCACATGCTCGGATGTTCTTTGGGTATACCTTGTGATTGAGCACAGTCTCATTAACGATAAATTTCACGTTAGTTGGATTACATCTTGCAAACCACACAAATTCACCATTCTTGTTGTATACTAGCACGTTTGCAGCAAATTTGTGGCCGCCAACATGATTGACAAAGATGACCCTAGCACCACCTTCCCTGTCATCACTAGCATCTCTGTACAAGTCATGTTCTTGCAATTCAGAATCAAATTCTTTCTTCATTAATGGAGCAGTGATTCCACACTTTTTGTCTCTAGTTCTGTGAGAACATAGCAGAATGTAGGCCCTATTGATATCTTTCTCCACTCTGACATATTTGAACTCCTTTAATCTCTCAATAAGGATCACTCCTTCTGTACCTCGTACTGATTCATCAGCCTTACTTTTGGACACAACATCCTTTACCACTCTGAAAATATCCACCATGTTATCTTTTGTTAGGCCCTTAATCCATACGAACCATGGTTGCAAAAGTACATCGAGTTTGTTCAAACTTAGATAATCTGCATCCATAATATTCAAAGGTTGATTTGTAACATTACTGGATGTTGAAATATCGCATTCATTGCCAAGCCTTTTAGCTTCAGTAGCAAAAAGACCTAAAATAGTGTTCTCTTCCTCGAATGCATCGTGCTCCCAATCAGTTTTGCCCGTTGAAACCAAAAAGTGTAAATCAGCAGGCTTGGCACTTTCATATAATGGAAGTGAAGCTGCATCCCCACGCAAATCAAAGCAAGACTCCTTATATTTATTGTGGCATTCATCAGGCTTGCACGAAAACTCCTTATCGGATATAGGTAGGATTTTAGAAACCTTCTCTTCACACTGATCGCCAATAACCAGATTTTTCAGCTTGTTTATGTAATCCATTGTAATAACTTTCTTTGGCTGCCAATCGTCTGTGACTGGAAATTGCTATAGCGGGCCTTTGGAAAGACCGTCAAAACAATGACGAAGTTGTCCCCTAGAGTATTTAACTTCCAGCTTTTATCCACGGCGATGCGCCACACTCCAACTCATTCAGCAAAAGTTCGATCCTACGCCCGATTAGGTAAATTTCCCGTGTTATCGCCGATATGGGTTATCTCCGGTAATCCAATATTATAGTTCTTTCATTGGACCAGCTTGTAAAGAAGTATAGGTATCCTAATGTTTCTGATTTGATTTCATTACAAAAGTGGCGGTTCATTACAAAAACAAAAGAAATGCACTAAGTAAATTAAGCACCTATTAACTGATTAATTTCAGCGAAAAAAGCAAAACTTGTAAAATCATTGGTAGTCCTCAATATAGTCATTGTGAAGCTTCTCTGGATGAAAGGACACTGTATTCAGATTCTTCATCCGCACCATCGGCATATTTTTCTTTGGGTTGAACCACGACATATCCATTTTCTATGCTTGAATCAATGCGAGGAATGATCATACGGGAAGATTCGGCCGTTGTTGATTTCCATAGTTTAACCGATGAATCTTCCGGTTGAGGGAAAATTGGTTTGGCTGGCACACTGGTAAATATCTCGTAATCGCATGCCTTGTAGTGCACGGTGATACTACAGATTTTAGGGCAGTACTCTGAATTGCCCCAGTCTTTGACATCTGCAATAAAGATATCATCATACTTGTGAGCGAGATCCGCGGTTGTAGATCTCTCTCTATCGTCCACTATAGTCAGAGCAATAAGATCTCTGGAATCTTTTGGAATTGATGATCTCACTTTCAAAGCATAATCTTGAGAATCCTGAGTTGAATAAAAATCCAAGAACTCGAAGTGGTGTTGCTCTTCTTCTTGCGTCTTCGTTGCTGCATTTACAGATGTCCTTTCCCTGTCACCGGAAGACCTTTCTGGAAAACTTTCAGGCTCAATCGCTTTCTCTGGAACAGGGAAAGAAAATGCAGCTCTCACCGTTTCGGAGATTGAGGGTTCAGGCTCCTCGACTGGAGAGAAACACATATTCTTTGGACTTTCTTTGGTGTCGCGTGTCCCTTCTTTTGGTTCGGTTTTGTCGTATCTTTCAGGGTTGACGAGATCAGGATCGTCAATGCCTTCATCATCTCCAAGTAATACAACGCGACTTCCAAATAAACTCAAACCTGTTTTAGGATCAAAACCTGGCTCATAAACATACCTATTTGATCCATTCCTAATGAAGAGGTAAAATGTTTCGATTTCGGGGAAACAACCGTCATAATCTGGAAGCGATAGATCTATCTGCTTGCCTTCTGTTGTTCTTGACAGGTCAATAGTTTCTCTATCTGTTTGGAAGGTGACACGAAAATGGATCTCAAGATTGTCATTCTTGGAAATCACACGCAAGGTTAACGATTTAAAATCTGCAAGCCAAACAAAAAGATTGTCACTTCTTCTTTCAGGAACTTTATAAGGATTTTTGAAAACTGATTTTGCAGCATCTACTGGTGTTTCATTTGAAGAGGCAGTGGGCAAATTCTCTTTTTCCTTCTCCGTAGCTGAAAAGAACCGAGTAGCACGCTTCTTCCTTTCATCCCATTTTGCAAGTGACCCCCCTCCAAATGAAAATGTGAAGGCAGCTTTAGGTTTTGGCCTTTCGTCCAAGTAAACTCTCAACACTTGATGAGTCTTCAAGTGAGACTCATTCTCAAACTCCTTATCATCACAAGACTGGCATAAATCGAAGTCTTCACACTCGATGCAGTTAAACCTAAATCCAACTATACTGCCATCGCAGCCATCGCAAATGATATTACTGTGTTTTGTTGTATGATTCCTATTCGGTTTTGAGACTTGTATCGTTTTGGGGAACTGTTCCTTAAGCTGGCTGGTTTTCGCCAAGTCAAAAATAGACTGTTGGATCTCGTCTAAACGTTTGTTAATTGGATCTAGTGTAATACTTGTCTCGATATTGGACAGTTTCTCACTGATTTCAGTGAATTTGGGATCAATTGTCTGAGAGGATCGCTTATCGTCAGAGTTGAGGACTTTGGTGAGGGAGGGTGTGGAAGATGACTCAGATTTGACAGATCCAGTACCTGAACCCATGGTCTCTGAGATAATCTTTTCACCGATTGTGCGGGCACCTTCCCCCAGTACGTCCTCAGTGGATAGAAAAACGGCCAAGATTCTAACCTTCTTCAAGGCAAGATCAGCTGCAATAGACTTGAATGAGTTGAAATTGATTGCATCTTTAAGAAATTGATACTTGTATCCCGATTCCCCTGAATGTTCCGCAAATAATACAGTTACTTGACTCTTTGCCTCCATATTTGCAACAAGATCTCTTAACAAATAATCATAGTAGATGATATCCCGTTTCTTCGTCAACTTCTCTTGTAAGACATCGAGTAAGGTGCTGGCATCTTTTGTAAGTACGTCGTTTCTGTTCACTCTCACCGACGCAGTGAGTTTGGTTGGCTTTTTGCCCTCTGCGAATGGCCCTGCCAAGCCGATAATTTCCACGTCCAATTCGGCAGCACATGGTACGCCAATAGAAAGAAGTGACATTTTAGATGGTCTGATATGCTATGATATACTCTTCCTGTGTAACTGTTTGATTATACCGTCTTGAAAGTGCCTGCCACGAAGAAGTGAGCGCCCATAAGTGCTTTCTCGGAGTGGAGCGGCTTCTCAGTTTTTAAAGATCGATCACTCGGAGTTTCTGTGGGGTAAGGTCACCTGCTTCACCTGTCCCTCGGCTTTATCTTATCGATTATCAATTTTTCAGCACTAGCTGGTTGCAGTACTAGCAACGGAGGCGGAAATAAAAGCTTGGCGTGTATTTGTCACTGGCTGTGAACACTCTTCAGGCACGTCCGATCTAATGGGATAGACATCTGCAAGAGGGACACCAATAGCGTCGGAAAATACGCATGTATACGCATACATTTCCACCATTCCTGAGTTAGGTATGGATATAGAAGTACGAATTGTAAGTAAACGTCTTCCGAGATCTTATAGTCAGGAATAGGTGAATATCCTTCTTGTCGTCCTCGAACGTGATACAAAGTCCCATTACGAGTTTTCTGTGGTTTGGTGAAATTTCCACAAAGAAAAAAGCACTTCCACATATCGCCGCTTCAAGCTATGATACTATCAGGAACTCCATTCTCATTAATTGGTTAATCCTTTGTATTCTCTATCACGGAGATTACTATGCCTTTTTCCCTGTTGTATGTCGGATGTGTCAAGTTCAGCAGCTGAGATTTCACTTTCGCCGACATCACCGCCACTCTGTCACTAGTAGCCATCAGATTGCTCTGTATATTTCCAGTCTCCTTCATTACAATGCACTCACTGTACTCTTCCCCCATACTAGTGAATGCGCACACAAGATCCATTCAACCTATAGCGTCCTCCTGTCGTATCTCGTATATTTTGCCAGCACCCACCCGCCCCCTTTTATTATTTTTAGCGCCGGCCAACGTTTCCAGGCTGTGCACCTGTGAGCCCATTACACTTCCTAATCGGGCAATTGCACTGACGTATAGGCTGCTTTAAATAAACTGGCGCTGTTGTGACCTGTTGCCGATACTTCAGTGGAGTTTCTGCTTCGTTTGCTACCCCTTAATCGCTGGTTTATAAGGTGTGGCCGATCCGCTTTCTGCTGCAATTGAGTGGTTGGACTCTCTCCATCCCACACACATTTATCTCTTCCCTTTCAGTTTGACAAGTGATTAATACAACACAACTACAACAAAAGCAATTGAATATGAAAAATTCACATAGTAACAAGCGCCCCCAAGTGTGGGGTTCGTTGGCATGCATCTTTGCAGCTTTAGCGGGCACTGTCAATGCCATTGATTTACAAGTTGGTGATCAGGAATCGGTTTGCAATGCGGCCACCGATCTCGTGAATGGGATAATGGATTACTACCTAGGTATTCGATATGGTGGTACCGTTGGTATGTTCCAACAACCTTACTACTGGTGGGAATCCGGTTTAGCCTTCGGCTCACTGGTCGACACATGGAAATTCTGTGACAATGATACATACGTCTCCATCATACAAGAAGCGTTCCAACATCAGAAGGGCGCAGACAACAACTTCTACGGCGTCGCCAATCAATCCGATGTTGAGGCTAATGATGATCAGTTATTCTGGGGTTTCACTGCAATGGAAGCGGCAGAGCGCAACTTCCCACCTTATGCGGACGAATCGGACGAAAACCCTTCATATGCACAAATTGCCCTAAACACATACAATTCAATGGCTCCAAGATGGGACGCTAATAACTGTGATGGTGGCTTGAGATGGCAAATTTTGAGTAACATGTCTGGTTGGGACTACAAATCTACAATCTCCACCGCAGGTGTCTATGCACTCGCTGGTAGATTGGCACGTTACACAGGTGATGATGAATTTGTTAAATCCGCATCAAGAGTCCTTAGATGGATGAAACAATCAAACTTTGTCATGTTATCCGACGATGGTACTTACTACTCTGTCCATGATGGCGCGGAAATTGTCGACGGTAACTGTCCCGTTGTCAATGGTGCTATCTGGTCCTATAATTATGCTACCATGATGATGGGTACCGTTTATCTGTACAGTGCTACCAACGACGATTCTTGGGCTGATGAACTTGGTAAATTCCTTGGTGGTGTTGAGCACTACATGGTTAATACTACTGGTGGCAATGTCCTTTATGAATATCAATGTGAACAATTTGGTAGATGTAACAATGATCAGCGTGCATTCAGAGCTATTGTTGCCAGAGTCTTAGGTAAGATCGTTCAACTTGCTCCAAATACTGATTATGCCCAAAGAGCAATGACCCTCATCAATGAATCCGCACAGGGCGCTGCTGCCTCTTGCTCAGGTGGTTCAGATGGTGTTACATGCGGTATGAATTGGGGAATCAATGGTTGGGATGGCCTGTACGGTTTAGGTGAAGAAATTTCCGCATTGGAAATCATCCAAAACACTCTCATTGAGCAAGTTGACGCTCCATGTAAAGAAGATACTTGCGGTGCGCAAGTAGACACTAATAACCTGGAGACTATTCCTGTCCCAACAAGCACTAGATATTTCACTGATGTCTCTACTAAAGTGGAGACAAGCACAGCTACCGTTTCTTCTGTTGCGGAAGTCTTTTACAGTGCAAAGGCTACCACTACAAGCTCGTAAACAGATTGATGCATACATACACACACTCATGATCCAAGACGAGATCACAAATCACATACATACTCGCATAACTTTTTCTCTCCAGATATTTCAACTTCTGCATACTTTGACGTCAATAATACCAAAAGCTGAAAGCATGTCTGAAAGCAGCTACGTGGCTTTCATTCTGTCTTCTTCATTGTCTCTTCTACCGTTTTTTATACCATTCATATACGTAATTCTGTATAGCATGCATTCACTGACTCTGTCAAACCTCCTCGCCAACTGCACCATGCACAGTGCCAAAAATAGCCGAGCCAAGCCTCCAATTTCAAATTTGCTGTACCGAGGCTTAAGGCTTGAGCGCGTCTCTTCATGTTTTCCGTCTCCACGCTGAAGAGGAACATGATCTTAGGCGTAGTATACACAATGGTGATTCTTTAGCGCAATAGATACGAACCTGTCTCCACGACATCGACATAGACATCAACATCAACACACAAATGTCGATTCAACGAAGAGCTGATACCTGCCACCATCACGGCAACACCAATGGCAGCGGTCTGCGCACACAACCCTCGAAATGGACAAGACTCACATCCTTAGCACTATCATTATCCTTGCTATCAACAACAACAACAGCGCTAGAATTGACATCTGGTGATAAAGACTCCGTTTGTGATGCTGCAACCCTTGTCACCAACGGTATCATGGATTATTACGAAGGTACTAGATATGGTGGTACCCCTGGTATGTTTCAGCCTCCATATTATTGGTGGGAAGCGGGTGAAGGTTTAGGTGGTATGATCGACACTTGGGCGTGGTGTAAGAATGATACTTATCAAACTATCATCTTTGATGCGTTAATGCATCAAAAGGGTCCTAATAATGATTACGTTCCTTCGAATCAATCCACCACTGAAGGTAATGATGATCAAGCTTTTTGGGGGCTTGCCGTCATGGAAGCTACAGAGAGAAATTTCACTAATCCACCAGATGATGAGCCCGGATGGTTGGCATTATCACAAGCTGTATATAATACCATGTGGTCCAGATGGGATAATCAAGCTTGCGGGGGTGGTCTAAGATGGCAAATTTTCCAATGGAATTCTGGTTACGGATACAAGAATACCATCTCCAATTCTTGCCTTTTCACAATGGCTGCTAGATTGGCAAGATACACTCAAAACGATACCTATGTTGATACTGCTGAGACTGTCTGGGACTGGCTTGTCTCCGTCCAGTTTATTCAAGATTCCACAAACGGTTACTCCATTTATGATGGTGCCAATATCGGTAACAACAATTGCACTACCATTCATAAAGAAACTTGGAGTTATAACTATGGCTTACTACTAGCAGGTACTGCCTACCTCTATAACTTCACTAATGATGAAAAATGGCTCACCAGGTTCCAGGATGTGTATACTGGTATCGAGGACACTTTTGTCAATCAATCTACAGGTATCATCTATGAAAGAATGTGCCAACAGAGTGGAAATTGTAATAACGATCAAAGATCCTTCAAGTCTATCTTCTCAAGATGTTTAGGTCAGAGTGCACGTCTTGTGTCGTCCTACACTGATAAAATCATGGATTTGATCAACAAATCTGCCCAAGGTGCGGCAAGCTCATGTTCTGGTGGTAGTGATGGTCATACATGTGGTATCAATTGGAGTTATGGTGGTTGGGATGGATGGTATGGTCTCGGTGAACAAATCTCGGCATTGGAAATTATGCAAAACACTTTGGTTATGGTAGTTCCACCACCATTAACTAACTCTACCGGTGGTACCTCCCAAGGTGATGCTAATGCAGGTTTAACCCAACGTGAGACTACAAATAAGAACCAGATCACCGTCACGCAAAAGGACAAGGCTGGCGCTGGTGTCTTGACAGCAATTGTCTTGATTATTTTTGTCGGTATCAGTGGATGGATTGTTATTTAGATCGCCTGTAAGCCTCTATCTGCATGGGAGCGAACTGGACCCAGAATTGAAGTAACATCATCACACACTGTCAAGTCGTGAATCTCGCACGCACGTTCGCTTGTAGCTGCACGAGAGATGCATTTAAAGCAAGGTGTTCAATCCAATTTGCACTCCATTTTACTTTTCTACTCAGCAATAACAACTTATGTATCTATGTTTATTTATGTATGCTTATCTTTATCATTATTTTTTGTATATTAGCGTTGATTTTGATAAGAGTGTCTAAATCACCAATTCATGCGCTTTCCTTTTGACTTCTTTCTCTTGAGCTTACGCTGGAGTGCAGCTTCATGTTTTTCCTTGCAAGAGTCAGAGCAGAACCAGTCTCCCTCCGGCTCTTTCGACAATCCCACACATTTGAAATGAAACCATTCAAATGGACACTTCTCATATTCGCATGCAACCATTCTACCCAATGAAGGACCTCGGCAAAAACAGTATACCTCCTCAGGTACTGTAGCGGGTATAACTGCTACTAAGGGCGGCTCTACCACTGGAGGAACTTCTGGGAGTAAGGGTGCAGCAGCAGGGATGGGAGCTGATGGTGCCTTCAGTATAAGTTTTGTTGGTTCCCGTGAGTTTGAGGCATTTGGTCGTTTAGTGGATGATTTATTCTCCGGTTTGGATTTGTCGTCGGATTTCCTTTTCGAACTGCTCTTAATCTTCTGATCTACCATTTCATTGACTCCTTTGATGTCTTGTGGATTCACTTTGCGCGTCAATTCTTTCTCTTTGACAACTTTAGGCCGTGGTGATGGGTGTTTCACATTCTCGCTGACAATCTTAAAGTTATTGAATATGCTTTTGGCATCTTCGTTAGTACCATTTTCGATGGCTTGTTTTCGAGTTTGTAAGAAATCACGTTTATATTGACCCCATTCAATCCATCGCCTCTCAACGGCTTCACTCGTCCATCCTGGTAATTTCGATTTTAGCAAACTAACTATCTCACGGTCATCTTTCAGATAATTGAGGTGATTATTGAGTATTTCAACTGCATATTCTGATTCTCTCTCAGCTTCGGCGTTGTATTTAACAATGAGATTTTTCAATCTGTTGATTACCTCAAAATCGACAAGTCCTTCAGATTCTGTCAGTTTACTCAGTTCCTTTTCAAGCCGACTACTCCTAAGGTTCATCATTTGTACAAACCATAGACTTCTCGTTATATCGCATGGTAGATGATCTAAAGTGGACACGAAGTTGTTATTGCCATTCAATATCGTATCTATCACTTCTGCAGAAGCATGTAGTGGGATATCTTTCTCAAGTGACATCAACAAAGGATTGTACAGATGTGCGCACTGTTTGAGTTACCTGGATGGGGTAGTAACAAACGACCAAAAAACAAGTGGCTCGTGGTTCTTGGTTCTTGGTTTGTAGTTAGGTCTTACTTTCATGTTATCTCCGTGTCCCGTGGCCAAAATCAAAATTTTGTCGAGCCCTCGATTCTCGTCCCTCGTCCCACGTAATTTTCTCTCTTGGCTTCAGAGGTCAGAGGCGTGTCTCGTGGCTCGGTCTGTACTCGTTAAGGCTTCATACACTTCATATATATGCAGTAAAGTACGAAGTAGTTAATAGTTATTGTAATGTTATGTTATGTTATATGATATGTTATAAGAATAAATATGTGCCACACGTACATTGTGGCATTCACAACTAATGA